>VJMY01000354.1:0-78710 GCA_009869795.1 Neelides sp. FZ-2019 | reverse complement strand
ATTTACTTTACTATTATTTAATATTCATTTATTTTATCATTTAATAGCTATATATTTATATTCAAATATACTTAATACATAATTATTAAATTAAATCCGTTTTGTTAGATAACCATCAAACGCTTAATATTAAAAAATTGGAGATTGTTTCAAAATCTCAAAATATATGTCCTATGAGCAGGGCTATAAAGAGTGGGCTATAAAATTGTGAATTAGTGAACGTAGCGAATATGTGATCGGGATCAGTTTTCAGCAATTTTAACATGATCGCACCCTCGCTAGCCAGAACTTTTTAACACAATAGAGATTGCAATATATTTTCCCCAAATTTTTATAAAAAATAAAACGGTCAGTCGGAGAAATATGTAATCGATAGTATCTCGAATTTAAAAACACCCGGGATGTCCAAAAAATAGTAAAATTTCTCGGATGAATAAGGGAAAATGGGATATTAACGAAATAGTAGTGTCTCGCATAATGCATTTTTGAACGTCTTTTCATTCTTAAGGACTCGTTCTTGAGGGAATAAAGCTCAAAAGGAAATTATTCTTTACCTCCTATTATTGATTCCTATTGAGTTTTAAACCTTCATTATTATTCCTGATATTATTCTTTAGAGAATAAAGAAAAGAGAAAAAGAACGCAAAAATATTTTGAAGCTGGAGCAAAATAAGAATGCATTAAATGGAAGACTATGAAATCAAAAGGCTAAATTCGACTAAACATGAGGCAATATTGAGTTCAGTTCACTTTGTATTTTCTTATATCTACACATTTCTTCATCGGTGAAAGAATGAAATAATCAAAATTTAAATCGAGAAATATGTATATCAGATAAGTTTTCTTTTCTGACTTTATGTGTGGAAAATGAAAGAATTTATGCTAACTTTGGCTTTAATAGACCATCGCTTGACTATTTATTACTGTGATTTTACAGCTGCGGATTCACGAATGGATTTGGGTTGGCTCTTTATGGAAAGAAATGATGAACAAGTTTGATGTCTGTTTGGCGACTCAGGTGAGCTAGTCTCATATAAATACTTGTGACATAGATACATATGTAGATCTGCATGTTAACCCATATCATCATTGGTATTGCAAGTGACTATAGGTTGTTATCCGCATTTTGTAAGATTTTGAGAATCAAATCAAATGAAATTTTAACATTTCATTGGTTATGCACAAAATACAATGCTACCTGAATTTGCATATTTATAAGAATATATTTGAAATTTAATTAATTATAAAAAAGTATTATAAAACAATTTGCAAATAATTATGAGGAACTGTTGATTCTTCATACATACATATTAATCCATTTCTATATGCCCATCTAGTATATAAAGCTGGCTTCTGATGTTCAGTGATCATTTTTTCATTAGTGCACGGATTTAATTAAAAATTCCTTATTAAATATATAAAATAATCCTTTCATGATTTTGCTTCGAAGCCAATCCTGTCAAGAACTCGTGAGACAAAAAATCTCAATTTGTGCATATACTATGACCTTAAGCAATAACGAGAGCCTCCGTTTTCCTTCTTTACTTCAATACATTAAAGAGGAACTGATTTTTTCCACTGAGTTTACTGAGTCTAGGAGCCTCGAGATGAGTTATTGAGATTGATATGTTGGATGGAAAATTGGATTTAAATAAGGTAACCTTGCGAACTTCCATTCTCGCTCAAAATGGAAGTTCCTTTTTAAGTGGAATGAATGCGATCTCGTCTCTGTGTGTGCTCAAATGTGAGAGATGCATAATGTGAACGTAGCAAGGGATGATAATATTTGGATTTCTCATGGGGGCTGTTGCGATTCGAGAAGGTTCGGATTTGATTTAAAAGATACTCAACCTGAGAGCCGACGTCCCTACATGGGCTCAATATAAGGTCAAGATAGACTCAATAATCTCGGACGAACTTTCGGGTCTCCGACTCGTCCAAATCATCTCAAGCTCGAGTGGCCAATTGGGAAGAAACTAAACCCATATAAATAAAATGTGATCCCTGTGCAGGGACGAATTCCGATGATGCGTTCTTTGCGAATTCTGGTATATGTATGATGGAGCATATAAATACAGAATGATATACCGTATAGTCATGTCATGAGAGACAATGGCCATTAGGATAATTTTGCTGCATACCATAAATATTGGACCATTCCCACTTCAATACTTCAATTCCAAAGTTGATATTAGAGCACGCATTTTTTTTATATATAATACACTCTTACAATTGTCATTATGTTGGATTTTGGTTTTACACATGCCATATTTGGTAATTTCTATGAAACTTGTTGATATTGCTTCATGGGAATTACTTTTATAATTATTTATTGATTATTAATACTATATGTTAAATTCTACTTATTTTGGATAAGTACGATTTTAATTTTTCATGCAACCATAGCATATAAACCAGAATCTGCTCATGTCGTATGTTAAACAAAAAAATTGTTAAACTTGAGTTAATAATATTGCCATACATTGCTTTACCAAAAAACAAATCATGAATTATTTAAAATATTCAGTTGTTCGCAATTTCCGTTGTGATGTAATCTGAGCACTCATTCCATTTTGATTAAATTTTTCATTCAGTGAATTCATTTTGTGAATTTAAGAATATACATACAAATATAGTGAAAAGTTTGAAAATAAAGAATTTTATTTGCAGTGCTCCATCGACCGGGTGTTCTCAATTGCTGAAGTGTCGGAGAAATGGCTTGGTCCAATCTCCCTCGCCGTTCATATAAAGTCCATTGAGGAATGGCTCGTTCTCTCAGCCTTTGTTTCATACATGCAGAATTGCTCGGTCGTTTTTGCCCAAACAGTCTCAATTCACTTGGCAGTTCCTGTGTCTTTCGACCCTTTGGCGGCCGCCGTGGTCCGGAGCGAAGGATCTGATGGGATCCTGAATGACACACTCAGGGCCGAACTTGCAGAATTCCCATGTGGTCAACCGTTGGAGTACCTCGAAGGGCTCATGAGGCGTTTTTTGCCCAACGGCATAGACCCTTCGGCTCTCTACCCACAAAATCACATGCGAAACATTGCGAGGAAGGTGAGTCAATAAATTTATCAATTTCGGCGCTAATTTCTCTTAATATACTTAGGTAGTTTATAATATAATTTAACGTAATTATATATGGTAGTACAATGTATAGTCGTATATAACAAGCCATTTATATTCTCTTCGACAGCACCTGAAGAATCTTTGCGTGCGGTTTATGGCCCACCCTCGTTTCGTTAATTTTATCAAAAGCTTCGTTCATTTCCTTTGTTTTGAAAAGAGTCGACTGGGTTTTTGAGAGGCCCATTTATTTCTCACACTCGCTTTCGAGATTCCCATCATCGAGATTAGTTCCACAAGGAATGATGTTCGATCTCGGTCAATAAAGAACCGGAACAAGCCCAACCTCCTCTTAGCTCTTCAATCTCAATTAAGGTCTTTGAGTAAAAAAAGACGCGCTCAATGACCCGATTCATCAATCTCCTTTGTTCTTCCTGGACTTTTTCAAATAATGAACTTTCCAAAAAGAAACATTTCGATAAATTTAAACTCATTTCATCCAAATCAGAGCAAATAAAATCCCAATTCTAGTGGCGGATCTTTGATTTTCTACACTAATTTGACTTTTGTCGATTCAAGGCTTGTTAGGTTTCCCATATAGTGTAAGGATAAGAATTGAAACCAATTCTTTTAAAGCAATTGACGAGATTGTATTACCTAATTTCAATTGTCCAAATGAAGATTCATTTAATAAGAGCTTGTTTAAATTGTTGAACAATTATTAGAATAATAGCAAATGGAATTATAATTTTTATCATTACTTTGAGCTATGTAAGAGAGGTGTTTATGAAAAATGGAATCACCACTTGGCCCTTTACTGCCTAAAATTATAAGTAATGGAACTTTTTAAATGTAGTCTATATTGCGATATATTGAATCAGATTGAAAATGAAGTTTTTAAATATATATATACTAATATTGGCACCTATATTATATATATATATAATACTTTCTTATTTATAATACTTTATCGTTTAAAATTTTTATCATAATTGGCTTTTAATTTAAAGGTAAGAGCTAAGAGCTAATAATTTATACTTGAATTTTCCTAGATGTATTTTTATAGCATATATACACAAAGATATATATTTATATGCCAAGAAAAGCATTTTATTGGTCAAAAGGGAAATTATTTATAGCACATGAAATAAAAAAGTAAAATATTTTTTATCGCCTTTATGCAACATTGAACGTATTACCTAGAACGTAAGTAAAAAGAAGAAAAGGCTTTTGAGTATTTAGAGATTAGTAATGCATTTTGCTGGTGTAATCTTTCAGCTATTTTTTTCCTGTTTTTTTCTAAAAGTTTTCAAATGCCGTTGCCCAAAATCGAACTTTTATCTCTCGTCCTTGCACATCCTCAGGCCTCAATGTTTTTTCATGTTTATCTTCTCGACGAACTTTGAATGCACCTGAAGTCCTTACTTTTACCCGACCAAAAAGTGAGACAATCTTGTCAGAACTTAAGACAAAATAGTCTTTTTGCACGTGTTAGTATCTAGAAAGATTCTTATTTCCAATATGTGAGTTTCATTTGTACAAATTCACCAAGAAAAATTTATTTTTTCCACCCATGATTAATAGTGACGAAATGACCCAATAACTTCCTTTTTAATTGACCATTCCTGACAAGATTATGCATCAAAGCTATTAGTATATATAGTTTAGAGCTTATAAGCTTGTATACATGGCATGTACTTGAGTAATATCTATGTCAAATGTACATACACATTTATATTATGCTCTTTAAATATTTATTAATATGTGATAGTGATAATCAAAGTGGTTGATGAAGAGACTCCAAACTTCTTTTCCTCAATTGTATTCGTAAATCCATCAAGGAGCGAGACATTTTCTGTAAAAATAGCTTTTCAAATCTTATTATGGATGGCATCAGAGCCTTTTGGTCAATAAATTATGCTGAAACTGAGAGTGGGATATTTCAAACAATGAATGTGGATAATACATATATTTACTATATCATAGTCAAGAGCGCATAATAATTCATTTATGAAATATAGGAAAATTATAGGGATCTAAGTGTATGATATAAGTAGATCTCCTTCTCGACTGTCTGTGGTTTCAATCTCACCTTAACAAGCATACGGAATTTTTCTCTCATCTCCTCCTCCTGCTGATCTCCACAGCATTGTCGGAAAAAGAGAAATCGAATCATTCTCAATTTTATACAATAGTGACTATATAAGAAAATTGGACGAGTTTCATTACTACATAGTATATATGAACTAAGCTCCTTCCATCCTACCCACATTTAAAATATTATCAAGGAATTTAGTCACATTAAATGAAGCTCCATTGGACCAAAAAGGATGAATTGCAAGTTGAGCCTTATAAGTAACGGGGAGTTTGAATTACTCAAATATTGCCTCCACAATGAACAGTTGAATCTCTTTTTAAAATATCCAATTATCTTCATGTTCTTTATTATTATATACTTAGTGTATAAATCCTCAATTTCTTATTGCTAAAATATGTAAAATGTATTTCATTGCAATTTATTAAAAGCACATTATAAGATTAGATAATATTTATCATTGTTTCATGAGTCATTCCAGGAGGAAAATTTTATTTAAATGACGTTTTTAATTCCTTTCATAGTGATGTTGATGTGTAGAAATGAAAACACAGTTTGATAAAAATGTGTGAATTATTTTTCTTAGTTTAAAAAAGTTTTTTGCCTTTGGTTCCGCGTACAAGTGGAATTCTCTGTTTCGACTGATGAGATTCTTAATAGGGAAATGAAATGAGTGGTTGATCTTTCCTTACTCTTCATGCAAATCAGCTCTTGACCATGGGGGCGAAGTGGAGTGAATGAGGAGAACGGATGACTTTTTATGAGTCACATTTAATGGGCCCTCGGGTGTTCTTTAGCTTTATTTTATAGCTCCTTAAGATGAGACATAAATCCCTGAGCGACGAGCGTCGAAGATGCTCACCTATCATTCTCTTACATAATAATATGTGATCGAGACTATATATTTAACAAAAGTATATTAAGCATTTCCAACACTACCTACTTTACATGGGTCTGAAATCCCTATATCTGTAGTAATAAACTATTTAGTCATTTAGCTTTTATTTTCTCCTCTTAAAATAGGTGCCGGCTCTATATACATAGTACAATGACTATATGTTATATGAAAAAGTTTATTCCTTTTAATTTTCATTTAATGCCGATACCATTTTGTCTGATTCTAATGATCCACTGGGAGGCAATTCGAGAAAATCATTAAAGAAAGGCGACGGTAATGTTCGGAAATTTACCACCAACATTTACCACATTTACAATTAGTTTATATTTTCTCATTTCCCTCAAATTCAGTATATTGGAAATTATAGTAACTAATTCTAGTGATAAAACTCCTAGATAGTTCATAGGTTCATACAGCGATTCATTTCCAAAATATTAGCATTAAATATTCTTGTATTTTTTGAATTGCCAGACATGCGGGACGGCGTGGGTATTTATGACTGACGTCGACATCATCCCTCGCCCGAATTCCTCTGCAATGCTCCAGGACTTTTACTCAACTCTTCCTGCAAAATGCTCAAAGTGAATAATGCACACATTCCGAATTCATTAGCTAAATTTCACCCATAAATTATACAAGATGAAATGAAATAAGTAAGGATTTTTTAAAGCGATGGACATTAGATGTTTTTAATTTACCGGCGGTTTACAGTTCCAACATATAACATGTGAACCATTTAGGACATTTTGATGGACTACGTAGGAATAACAAAGAGGGATTTGGTAGACTGTCTCGTTCACTTTTTCATTTCCCCTTGGACTTATTTGGAGAAGTTTCATTAGGTCGTGGATTAAAAGTAGGTGAAGTTGGGATAGACATTAATTTTCATGGCTGGCGACGATGTCACATTAATTGTGTTTCCTCCTGAAGGTGTGCGTTTGTGATCCCGGTCTACGAGTTGGAAAGATCAGTGCCCTATCCTCCGACCAAGCGACAATTGATTACGTATGCAAATAAAGGCCTGGCACGACAATTCCATTTAAAGATCTACCGATTTGGACATTGGGCTACTAATTATTCCATGTATGTAATGAAACTTTTAAAATTCCCTCCTTATCATCACCTAAAGAATGCCCGCCCTTGTCCATTGTTCCTCCCTTCGCCGCGTCTCACTAATTTATTGTCCAGGTGGGTGCGGAGCAATCCCGACGAGCAGCCCGTGAAAATCTCCCATCCCGTGGATCTCCGTATGAACCATTACGAGCCTTTTTACGTCTCGTCTGATGAGATCCCGGCTCATGATGAGCGATTCGTCGGCTACGGCTTCACCCGGAGTTCTCAGGTAAATCTTGGACTTGGTCAAGTGAGTGGAGGAAACCTTTTTGGCAAAAGGATTATTTATGAGAGAGAGGAAAGTCGTCCACGATTCATGTGAGAGTCTCAATAACCTTGCCCTCTACCATTGTTGAGGTGTGACGAGGAGCCCTCGCCCTCTTCAACATCCTCAGATCAAATTCCCTTGGTCATCCACACATATCTCGATGTATGGAAGGAGGAGGAGAATGCTCAGAACTCCTTATATGAACCAAATTGCAAGACAAGACTCTTCAGTTATCCCTTCATTGTAGTTCTCCCTCATGACTAGTCACATAGACGTATGGGATTCTCTGGGATATTTACGGCTCATTCATTATATGCTCTCATCTTAATTCTCGCTTGCGTACAAATTGTTGTCGTTCTCATGTGCAGGATTGTGATGTTATCCCTCCTTATTCTCTCATGTGCATATTATATCTCCTGTAGTCTTGGCTCATCGAGGAGGAGATTTTGGGTGGGAATTTAAGAACTCCTCAAAAGGTCTTTGGTTCAATCCTTTTCAATGACAATGAATGTCAGAATGAGTCAGATTGGTTCTTGAGAAACGAGTAGGTTGAGATCCTCAAATTACAAATGAGACATCAAATGACTCGCAATGAAGATTTCGAAATATTCGAGTTAAATTCAAAGCATTTCATTGGACGAATCCCTCAAATGAGTGAACTTTGAGTTGAAAGAATCAAATTTGATCAGAATTCCATGTTTTCCTGTACAGGTGTTAGAAGCCCGAATGACCGGATGGAAATTCCACGTTTTAACTCCGATCTTTGCTATTCATTGGGGACTCCAAACTCCGCAATCGATTCTGAGGCCTCAATATAGCCAACCATTCAAAATCCATCAAGTGAAGGTCTCAAGACCCTATTCGAATTCGAACCCGAGGAAAGCCCAAAACTCCCTCAACCACATCATCTACACGGATTTTGTCGCAGAGGTAATTTATCTTTGGGTTTCCATATCGTCAATCTAATTTATTGAGCAAATGGCAATTAGTGCATGGTGAGAACTTCATTCTCATCATTTTTAGTAGCATATCGAACAAAGGGACTCAAGGCTTTTGAGCTTCAAGATGCCTAGGAGGAATAATGATTTCATATAACTCATTCGATTACGTCTATATGCTTGTCAAAAACTTCGTCGTTCCTTCATTCATTGCCAAAATTTCTTTATTTTTCAATTTACGAAAAAATATTAAAAACTATTTTATGCATAGTTAAAGGAATTCAATACAATTTGACAGCATGAGTAATTAGTACTAAATTATACATAAATACTGGGAAATTAAAAGACCGCAAAGTTATATTCTTCCTATATTCTACATAAGACGTAGTAAAAAAATTGATAAACTCTGTTTTCTTTGAACACAGCTAATGGCAAAGCATAACATTTCCATGAGCAGAAGACGAGGACAACACAATAAGGAGAGGGCGAGAGGAAGACTTCCTAGAATCAGCAATGGAAGCTAAGCACAACAATGTTGTATTCTAATCCTTCTCTAATCCCCCGACCTCAAGATGAGTGTCTAAACAGGACTTGAACGATAACATAAATGGATTGACTCTCGAGATCATCATTCCTAATTAAACTTATCCATACTCACTACATTTGGAATTTGGTGATGAGAAGCTCAGGGAAATTGAGTTGTGACAAGCATTATTTGCGAATTCTCTTTTTACACATTCTCGCGAATGTTGGAACGGATATTGTAATGCTGTAAACTTATATTAATATTGGAAAAATATTATTTTGATTGTATTTTAAAATTGGCATTCAAATTGGAGCAGAAATATTTAAAAACTCAAAATATTAAAATATTTTAACATTACTAGTAATTTCAATATGGTTTGAAAAATGAGAGGAAGTCAAATTTTTTGAAACGTTCCCTTAATCTTCATCGTTCAAATAAAAAGAAATGATTGGTTTTTTTATAAAAATTTAAGGGCATAAAGTACATGATGAGAAGAATACGGTCCTAATACTTAAAATATACCTACATATTTATGCTAGTATTTACTAAAAGTATATTAAAATACAAAATCGTATTTTAACATTAAAATACACCATAATATACTCGAGTAGTTCTACTACTCATGTTGTACTAATTCTGTGAATTCGAAACTCTATATTTCTCTATCAATTGGTCAATTAAATGGTGTAAATTAGTTCTACATGAGATTTAAAATATTACCATTCATTTTCATATAATAATACGGGTATTAAATAGGAAAACCTGGAATGAAGTGTTTTTAAAATAAAATAATTATATTTAGTAATCTTTAACCATATACATATAGGGATTTAAAATACTGAAGTAGTTAATAATTAGCTTAATGTATTGATTCCAATGTCTTGTTAGGTTGTTACTAATAAAATAAAATTAAAAATACTTTAATTGAATGTAAACTTTATGCAATAAAATTAATCTGGATTATTTTAACTCTTAAAATATTTATTAAATACTTATTTATACTATTAAATACTAATATTAAATTCTTGGATAAATTAGCTGTGAATATTAGTAAACAAAATGAATTGTTACATAAGGGTAAGACTGAATGTGATGATGAGATGTGGCGAACTGGTTTGAGCTACCTTCACGAAATGAAAAATATTTATATTCAATTACTGAATAAGAGAATTATATTATATAAATAATACACGTATACATACATATTATGAATATTAAAAATGCGGAGGGTTTAAGGGTAAGTGAACGTTTTTTTATAGCAGTTAAAGGTCAACTACGTACTCTCATTAGCATAAAATAGAATCACAAAAGGGAATTTCCATGTACATATAAAACATAGTTGACGAATATTAAAACTGACGAACTCCTCAACGTGATGATGATTATGCATTAGTTATTCAAAGTTTAAATTTGGAAGATCTTTTATTTTCTCGTGAAAACTAATTTGAATTTGAATGTAATAAATTATGGATATTAAAAAGGCAATCAATTGATGTAATTCTGCAATTAAACATTAATTATTTAGTATTTATACAGAAGTAGATTAATATCTATAAAATAACTATAAGATTTGCTTATGTTGTTTTATATTTAAAAAAAGTTGGATTTAAAGTTCTTGTTAAAAGTAATAAAGTAATAATTAAGCGATTGCATGACATGTAAATTATAATTGGAGAATTGAAATTTATTGAATGGATTTATTAATGTAATTATGATATTAGGTTATAGTGTTTAATTAATATTAAATTATTAAAGTAACCTTCAATTGTGCCCATGCCATAATAAATATATGAAATTAGGCTTTAATTTCCTTTGTATTCTCTAGTATATTTAATTGCAACTTCATAATTGTAATGGATTATATGTTTATCATTTACATTATTTGCCTTAAATTGATATTATATGTCATTAGGATACCATATATTTTAAATAGATTTGTACTTTTATTCATCTGTGCTACAACATGAGTTGCGCTTTTAAACTATAAAAAATCTGCGTTTTATGACTATGAAGATTTACGCATTGGAATTTTACGATGTTTTACGATGATTGAACATTAAATCAATTTTACGCCTGAGTTGAGAAACCCAATACAACGGGTCTAAATGATACAAATTGACTTCAAAACTTCCTTATATGACTATCCTATTTACTTTATATATTCCATACTTTACATTACATTCATATTATGTACATGTGGTGCACCAATGTTATTTAATAAGTACCTACATAAAGGATACTTCATGTATTCTCTCTGTAATAAAATATTATGATTGAGTTATGAACTCTCTGCATTTGATCCAGTTCTCTATGTTTGTCAAGTTTGTGAGCTTCGGAATTGAAATAAAAAAGAACACTATGTAGATTTACTTATGTATGTCCTAAGCGTTCTACTTACAGTTATTTTCACACCGAGATTTGAATTGATAGCTGTCTGCCTGCAAATATCATATTAGAGTAGAAAATGGATTACGTATTTTATAATTCTCTGTGATTCCGAATTTATCCATCGATGAATATTGCATACAAATGTGCAATGACCATACATTTATAAATTAACACTTTGAACGTGCAATGTACATAGAACATTACCAGCTTACATAGCTAACAAGTATAAGCATAATATTTCTATGAATGTTGCATATTCAACAGAATTCTTTCCGCAATTTCTTTTTTTCACAATTTTTTCGCATCACTTCATTTTAGTTTCCACTCTTTTTTCACGCGTTTTGAGGTGCATCGTCACCCCAAATCCATTTTATACGAGCTGTGAATAGTGCGAAAACTTTTTTGAACTATAGTTTTACAATATCTAGTTTACTATAATTTCACTTATTACATATTAAGTAAGTAGGTACCTATAACCATCTTGAATGTATATTTATATTTATTAGGTACGAACTTCTTCATTTACCATAAATAATTCATATTGCATTATATTAGATGATGTAGTGTGAAAAGCTTTTTATTGTTAGTTATTATTTATAAGTTTAAATTCTCACATCTCTTGTCAAATACCGTAAAAATTTGATTAAGAGCCCTGGCTACTATTCGAGACCGGATATTATTTATATTTAATCACTTTCAATTTAAATTGAAATACAAATTAACGCTTTAGTCCCATATTGAAAATGTGGAAATAAAGAGTTTGAAATAAAAAGGTAATATTTTACCGAAAAAGCTTCAAATGCATGTCGAAATGACTCCCCATCATGTTTAGAATTATAATTTGTATATGCATAAACCCGGCTATTAATCCAACCAGGCTACTATTCGAATCCGGCTCTTAATCGAATTTTTAAGGTAATGTCAATTAAGAAAGATATTTTGAACGTGAACCCATATCATTTCATTAGATAACTATATAGTAAAAATACTATATATAGTTAAAAAAAATATTATATTGACTATATAGTAATAGATACTATGTAATGTATAAATGCATTATTTATTATCAAAACCAAATATATTCCTATTTTTTATAGACGAAGTAGTAAGAGTAACGATGAGAAGGCATATAAAAATTTTACTGTGATCTGTAATTTAAAAAAAAATGACTAGATAAAATTACAAACACTTAAAGCTATATAAGTTTATATAGATCAAGTAAGCTAGGCTCTCATTCCGAATAGGGAAAGAGTTAGGGTGTGTGAAAGAGAAATTAATTGGCCTTCTTCCCCATTTGATCCATTTGAAGGAGTGAGCAATTTACTGTTTCACATCAATTCCACGGTCGATCATTTCTTTCAACAAATCCAAGTCGAGATTCGCTCAACTGTCAATGGATTTATACATCCCTGTCAGCAGAGTTAAATGTGTATTTTATTTATTGAGAAACAAATGGAATCCTGATTTCCAAAATATGAATGAAATTTTTGAGGCTTGATGTGGAACAAGTTGAGGAGACTTTCATGGTGGTGGTGCAATGAGAAAAAAGGAACAATGAAGAAGTGTGAATCCCATAATACTATTAAATAGATACAAGTAGATAAATCTTCCTAAGGATGTAATGAGTCAAAAAAATTGATATTGAGTAAAAAAAACTGAAGCTCCTCCTTCCTACTTGGTTGTGTCGAATCTTCCACATAATCCTCGATTTTGTTGATCGAGAGTCAGACAACGAGGAGAGCTCCAAAGTCCTTGTGTTCTTTGGCTTATACAGGAAGTCGGTGAAGCTTCACTTTCGCTTTCGTCTTTCTCATTCACTCTTGTGAATTAAACAGTACATTTACCCATTTTATGACTTACTTACTTACATTGAGGTAGCAAGTGGAAGCTGCGAAGACTACCTGCCTCAAATCTCCGTTTCCTTTTAAATTTTCGTTTGGCCATTTAGCTCCATTGGAGTATCATGATGGTCTTCCTAAAGGCATAAATAGCAGTGTGAGAACGATAAACCGGAACACTCGACAAGACAAGTCCTCGTAGTCCTCAACTTCCTCAAATTTGTATATAAATATTGGTTTTTATTTAACTCAGGGGCCCAAGTTTTAAATCAATGCGGGGGGTTGACATAGGAACTTTTTGGGGTCTCGCCCTCTTCGTTTTGACCTCTGTCGAGGGGTCAACGCGACGGGAGAAGGGGGAAACCGGGGACTTGACCTCATGGGGCATCATCGAGGGTAATTCCCATCAAGAGCCGCTCGTTGAGAGACTCCGCGGAGAACCGGCGAGTCTCGTTGATCTCGTCCCGGCTGGGACGAGAAACAATCGGCAGTCGTACAGTCGAAGGTCGCCGCCCAAGAGGACGCAGTATAGTCACTATGATGGACACTCGGACGGGCGGAAAGGGAAAGGAGGAAACTCGGGGAGTCACGGCTACCGCGGGAGTTCTGGCTACTCCACTGAGGAAGCCTCTGAGTCGGCGAACAAAGCCGACTACGGAGATTCCCAACATAAGGAAGTAAAAACTAGTGTTTTAATAATTAATCAAGACCCTCAATTTGTATTTTCATTTCAAGTACAAGCACAAAGATGGTGATCGATATGGCGGGAGAAGCGGAGGCTCCGGAAGTACCGGCGGCGGACGCGATGGAGGAAGTTATAGTCGCGAGTTCTCCGACCAAAGCCGCTACGGACGTGAATACAGTACAGATGGAGACGCATTTTACAGATCTGAAGAGCCACAAGAATTTTACTGAAGAATGAGATGATGACAGAAAAGTCAAGGAGCTTTCTTTTTTCAACCCGCAATTGTTCCACGCGTGCAACCAAGTTGATATAAAAGGATATGTAATTCCACATTATACATTTACCTTTGTGCGAGAAGATTACTTGTGTGTATTGACTTATTTTTTAAAACTTTCTTCTTCAATTTCACACCAGAGAATCTCACTTGGCTTTTTTCAATTGACAATTGGAACAACAAGATATAAATAATATTAAAGTCTATTTTATCATTCATATTGTAGATGTCCAAAGACACATGAGTAGTATTGAAACTTATAATATAACAATGGGAATCATGAGTAAAACCTCTACCTCAACAATTGTCGTACAATTTATTTCGTAAAATGCGGAGCAGTAATTTCTCATTTGACACGCTGCACAATGTCTCCTGACCACTTCTCGCTGTTTCTCAGAGAGATTTTGACTTCCTCTCCTTCCGTCCTCTTCATCCGTTTCGTGTGATTGAGCTTTGCGGTTTTTTATGACTTTCTAAATTATTTCATTTTGCCTCTCATGTCATTCTTAAAA
This sequence comes from Neelides sp. FZ-2019, assembly GCA_009869795.1. Taxonomy (NCBI): domain Eukaryota; kingdom Metazoa; phylum Arthropoda; class Collembola; order Neelipleona; family Neelidae; genus Neelides; species Neelides sp. FZ-2019. The sequence continues at coordinate 64,109 of VJMY01000354.1, read as the reverse complement.
GAAATTCTCCTTTATATAAATAAAATAACAATAAAGCTAGATATAATATATAATTCCATTATGTTTTCATGTTCAATATGCTTATGTATAGGCATATGATACATATGACATATGTTGTTCTACCAGAAATTTGAAAATTAATAAATGCGAGCTCGAAATGAATTATTGCCAATCAGGTGTTCGTCCATTTGATTCCTAAAAAGGCATTAGACAAGTTTTTATACAAACGCTTTCAATTGAATTAGTTCAAAATAAAATATATACCTATATATATATATATTTAATTCAAGTAAATATACATGGGTATATAAAAGTAGCTTTCTTAAGCTTTTCATTCGGATATTTGATATGTATTACACTTACTGTAATAAGTATAGGTGGAAACTTCATAGTTTCATAGTCATATCTCATATCTACTTGTTTTTGAACTAAGATTTATTATAAAAGCGACGTGACTTATTTTATGCGATAAATTCATCGCATAAGGAAATCTGATACACATAAAAATTGTCTCACAATGAGAAATGAAACATGAATTTTGAAACTTTGAGGTTCTTTGCTTGGATTACAGAAGGTTGAATAGTATGGTTTGATCCAATAGGTTGTCTGTAGAAGAAACCCTGGCCCGCCTGGTGGCGTCTGTTTGGGATTTTCCATCGGATCGAATGGGAAATGAGTGAGGCGTCGGAGGGTTTGGAAAGGAGAGATGCATATTTGGAAAAGTGCACCCACATTGTTCGAGGAGAGCGAGAGTGAGAGATGGTTTCTCTGAGGCACTTCCTCTTTGCTCCACTGCTTCCATGAGTAAAGTCAGAGAGAGCAGATAATGTGAAAATTAAGAATTTCATTTCCCTCATTGTGAGGAAGATTCGCCACGGAGTTGGCAAGAGTCCTTTGGGGTGGCAACCACCTTCGATCATGATGATGATGAGGAATGAGGTAAGTGAAGTGCCGTCAGAGACGAGGACGACCACCGAACAACTTTCCTCACTCCTGACTCCTTCTAATGCCCCGTGAAAAGAGGATTAGAGGACTGAGGGGGCGCTTTGGGGACGCTGCTGGAGCGAATGAGGAAGCCGTCCGCTCACTCGTGGGATGACATCCTTTTTACGCTCCACGCCTCCAACTTCCCTTCCTCAACGGCCCAATGGCCCAATCCCCCACACTTTTCAACAGCCGAAACCTCAAGACGCTCAGGGAACTTGGAGTGAAAATTGGGCGAGGAATATAAAAAGGCAGATCGGCACTGGCAGGAATCACTCACAGCTTCGAGGTCCCTCAGCGAACAACCCGCCGTCTCATACATGCTAGTCACTTCTCCCGGTAGCCAGTGAAGAACCAGCGTGCCAGTGTGTGTGAAGGGCAAGATGCCCGGACGCCGAATTTTATTTTTTGCCTTCCTCCTGGCAACCCTCGCCACAGTCCTCGCCCAGGAGGCCCGTGAGAACGAGGATCAGAACTTCCTCGCAGGACAGCGACCCAGAGACCAAGTCCAAGAGTCCCAGGACCAAGAAGACCAGACCTCGGAGGAGGAAGAGGGCGAGGAGGAGGAGGAGGAGGAGGACCAACCCCAGCTAGGTCTCTTAGATCTCCTCTCCCGCCCCTCCGCCAACAACAACGGCTCGGAGGAGGAAGAAGCCGAGGCCAGTGAATCTCGTGTCATTTACGCCATCGCCCCCAAGGACCTCCAGACCGCCGCGTCTTCTCAAGTCGACGACCTTGAAGCCGCCGCAACGGGCTATGGCGGGTAAGTGAAATCAAAGCCAAGAGCTTTTCCCTCAAATCTCCCACTCCTCCCATCAATTCCAGGCACAGTAAAGGGGGAAAGTACAAGAGCGGCCATCACGGCTCACAGGGCCACAAGGGACAAAAGGGATATCACGGATATCACGGTTACAAGAAGGGTCATCGAGGACATTCAAATCATGACCAGCACAAGAGCAACTATGGTTCAAATGCAGGAGCCTCCAAGGGCTACAAAGTAAAATTTCCGAGTTCTCGTAGCCATAAATCAAACAAATGACGCTTACTAGAGTTTTAAATCTATCATTTCGACTTAATAGCAAGGAGGACAACATTACGGAGGGAAGCAACACGGGTCAAAGGGCTCAAAACATGCTAAATATGGAAAGAAGGGCGGGCACAAGAAAGGACATTCCACCAAGGGATTCCACAATACTTATCACAAGGTAAGAAAAGTCAAGACGAATCATTACATCATCATTGACAGAGTCAATGTTATTGAACGACTCTTGCTTCGTTCCAGGATGAATACAGTAAACAAAAGAAATTTTACGACGATTACCATTCCGGGGGACATCATGCGAAACACGGAGACTACGGTTCCCATCACTCCGACCATGGCGGCAAGAAATATCACGGGAAACACCACGCTGGACACTGGAAGGAAAATCATCACGGAAAATACGGAAATCACAAAAAGGTTCGCGTTCGCTTCCCTGAATGAAGACTTTCACTATTATACGTTCCCTACGCCCAAGTCACATTAGCGGGAATATTCAAAGTTTTCTTTTAAATCATAGGGACACTACGACGACAAGCATGCCGGACACAAAGGCCATCATGGAGAACAAGGTTTATTTGTTTGATTGCATAATTAATATCCATGCTGTTGATTCGTGAAATCAACTATATAATATGCTTACGTAACGAATTTGTGCTTTTTAGGACATCACGGGTATTACTCGCATCACGGAAACAAGGGTCAACATCATCACAAGTCTCAACACGGTAAGTTCTTAATGGGAGATTTATTTTGTCTCCATCCAACAATTGTCTCCTCAAATTTGTGATTTGACTTATAGGCGGTCACGGACACGGCGGATACGGAGGAGGAGGAGGAGGAGGAGGTTATGGGAAAGGTAAACTTTGAACAAGTGTGTGAGAGTGTGAGAAAAAGTATTGAGGATACAGGTATACTTGAATATTTGTTCTCCTATATGAGTCTCCTCTCTTTGCTCATCTCTCCTGTACAAATTGTGATATATTCTTACATACCGCAGCTCATGTTCATTTAGTCTCATACTTAATTTGACTCACTAAAAGAAATGTTTCATTGTGTGGAAACCACGCAGGCTATGGTGGCGGCGGATACGGTGGAGGCCACAAGGGTAAGAAGTAACCTGTGACCGCTTTACCTTTACGAGCAATGAGCCCGACCAATTATTACATGTCTCCTTCTAATACGATCCCTACGAGAGACTGTTCTAATTAAGTACTCATGGAGAATTCGAATCCACGACACCCCCAAGGACTCACCACCAGAGACGCCAAATGAAGCGAGCCTGAGGAATGGCCAATTTGACTAACCCTGGTTTTTGTAGGATACGGCGGCGGCGGCGGCGGCTACGGACATTAAGTCACCCAACAAAGGAAACCCGGTCCACGACAAAGGCAACTTGGAATGGAACTTCTCTGGAAGGAGGAGTCTTCGACCAACTCTTGTACATAGTCATTACCATGATGGCAAGGAACTCACGGAACTCAAAGGAGGATCAGACGGACTCATGTTTCTCTCAACACTCATTGTTACCTCCTGGGTCTTCAATTCCTTCTAATCTTTATTTTATTAAAATCAACACATTAGTACTTGTATTAAATAAAAAATTCCTCAAGCTCATTACTCAATCTCATTAATGTATGAATAAGAAGCCAAAGTGATGTTCCATGCGCTCAGCAACAATGAAGGAGCTTAGCACATACGTCTCAATGCGTTGAGAATTGCAATTTCTAAATATTAACCATAAAGTCAGAGGAGTGCTTTTTGATTTACACTAGATCCATCGACTGACTCAACACGTCCTTGTATTGGTCGCAAGGCTGTTTCACTCGTCTTCATCTCCGTTCATTTGAAAGTACATGAGAGCTACAGCTTGGTTAGTTATACATATTGGCTTATATGCTTGAGACTACACACGCTGTTTTCTACTTTGTTCTTTTATTTCAGTAAACTAATTTAAGGAACCATTGGTAATAGAATAATTGAATGGTCAATTCCTTATTTGTAAGTCTATAAACTTTTATTTCTTCATTTTCCCCTTTTCATTTTAATTCTCATTGAAACCGTATGTAAATAACTCATTTTAAAACTTGTTCCTTAATTAAGTCTATTTCTTCTTTTTCCATACAAATCTCCATGATACCAAAGTTCGTAAAATTAAAAAACCCTTTAAATGCAATTGACCATAAATGATCACCAGTTTGCTAAAACGACTCACATAGCTAGCAATTCCCTTGTTTTGCATATTTACCAACAAAGAATCCTATGAATAGTATACTGAACATTATTTTATCAAGTGTGACTCGAAATTTCTCATAGTTCGACTCAAGCCCAATAGTCGAAATAAATTGTTGTGTAAACTGTGAGGGCGGTTGGGTCGGAGAGGTCGACTGAGGTTTGAAGGTGACTAATGGGATATGGAAGTGAGGAAGCACGTTTGGAGCAATAAGCGAACATGTCGGCCCATCTTCACCTCCAATTTTCCCACTTCATCAATCGGCCGGGATGAAGAGACGACGAGAGGGCCTGATGGCATTAATTCCCATGGAGCTTTTAAATGCCCATATGCCTATGAGGAATTACACATTAGGTGACCAGAAGTAGAGAACGTCCGTCTTCTCCCAAATAGGCAGATCGTGAGGGTTGTTGTGGGGGCCAAGGAGGAAATCAACTCTTTTGGAATAGGAGCCGAAGGAGCCATGAGAGTGAGGTGGCTGCCGTCCCGATGACTCTCACCACGATCCTCCTCGTCGTCCCACTACCTTTCCTTTCACTCTGGAGGTTGAAAGGCTCCACTTGGCTCAAGACCATCAACTCCACCGCACGAGTCGCTCGGCTTCGACAACCAAGTGCACGATGTGAGTTACTCTCAGAATACCCAATCCTGTGATGTGCGAGTTCTCCGGAGTCTCTGCTTCTCACAGGGCAAGGGATCCTTGTGGATTTCAATGCCTTTGTCCCTCACCATCATCCTTCCTTGGGTGCTAAGAGAAGATGTGCGTTGTTAGGGATCAGCAAGAATCCAAGTGAAAACACACTGTGACTCTCCCTTGGGTCCATTTTATTAATTATATTTTCCTCCTGTGAGAGTCCTTTGTTGTTGGTGATTAACATTTAAGTAATTGAATAATCCAAATTACACGGAACTCTCGTCATTCTTTTCATCTAGAGTCAACCTCCGGGGTAATTTAATAATCCTATTCATATCCATCTATTACCTACCTTTACTAGACATTATACATGAGAAACTATTGTTAAAATTTTCTCGATCCCTTGATGTCAACGGGATGCCTTTGAAGCCCAGGTTTAACAAGTACTGTTCATGAATACATTCATTCGTGTATATAGCTGTGTACACAGAAAAAATATTTCCGTAAAAGCATGCATATTTCTAGGTAGTAGCACATACTTACTTATAGCCTTAATTTACTCTTCCATTTTTTCCCAACGAATTCATCTCCTCCAGGACAACATCCTCACATCCAGACCTCCATTCATGTTACTTAGTATATAGGTAGGTATGGAATGTGTGTAAGTAGCTATTTGTTTACACACTACTTACTACATATCTTTTACCAGTGAAGGCATTTGCTTTCCCAAGAATTTTTTTATGTAGACATCACATTAGCGAGTTTCTACCTCCCCTTTTTGAACAAATGATTGAATAATGTCTGTTATGTGTATAAGGATATGTGTGTTTAATCCACATGTAGGATAAGCGGATAAACCCCGTTTTAAGTCCAAGAAGTGTTTTTAGTGAGGAAATACTTCGGAGGTCCCGATGACAACTTGATGAAGGAAAGGTGAGAAAAGGGTAAGAGGGAAAATGAGGAGGTTGAAGAGCCAAGATTTATTAATTGGAGCCTCCATAATTCCCTTCTAGGAGACTTCAACGTGGGGAGTGAGGAATGGCGTGAAGGGCAGAGAGGAGAAACAGGTGTATGGCCCATCAATTCCCCATATATAAGCCAACTAATAATCCCAACGAGCTCAAGTATAGGCCGAGTCTGGGCTAACTACGTGAGGAAAGATATTAATGAGGATATTGAGATTTGTGATTGTAGGGAAAACAGGAAATATTAATGAGATGATGGGAGGGAGACTCTTTCAAGATTATAATATGGATAAGGAAGGGACAAATAGGAATTTGTACTATAATTTGTTGGTGATGGGCCCAAGAAGCCAATTTGGACGGGTCATAGCATCTAATAGGAAACGGAGGTATGGAGATGATGCTCGGTTCCTATGATCCGAGCATCATCTCCATACACCTTGGAGGATAATTGGGCTCAAGACTCCACGGCGGGAGCCTCCTTTCAATTCCCATAGACGGACTCTGTCGGCGGAGATGACTCGGGCCATTGGAGCCATTGGGCCGGGCAATTGGGGCGAAATGATCTCGGAACAGGCAAAGTCATCTCTCCAATCGGTCCCATTCCCTTCAACTTGGTCTGGGGCGAAAGGAGCATTAGAGAGACCGGTGTGTAGTGTGTGAAGGGATAGGCCAAGCACATAGGAAGGTAGGACTCGTATAGAGGAATTATATGGTGGGAGGCGATGTTGGGGTGTGATAAGAATCGTCCAACAGGTTTTCCCTTCTGGTCAAGGGAATCTCTGTGTTGGACGTATTTGGCCTCACCACCTGTTCCTTCTTTTGGCCCTTGTGAGGTCAGTGTGGGTCGAAGGGGTCGCGCAGTTCCTTCTTCTTCTCCTCTTCAGAGTGAAATTCGTCCTCCGTCTCCTCCAGACTCCTCCAGGTTCCAAGGGCGGATATCCTTCCTTCGCCGACTCTCCGGCGACACATAATCTCAGCTAGAACAATATCATCTACTACACCTATATATGCCTGTGCATGGCACTATAAGGAAATATGATCTATGAGGGAATGCAAAGGAGTTGAGCATCTAAAGGCTATCAGGGTAGAAAGATTGGCGTCTCTCACAAGTGTGCCGAAGAACACCTGACGCTCGCTCACACAGAATTAGGATGCATGAGTACATACATAATCTTAGGCCTAAGATTCTNGTTGATACATAATATTATGAACAAAAGTCACTCGTTGAGGTCACAAGTATTTCTTGTAATCTAAAGATGTGAACAACAACGAGCCAGTTTTTTGTGCTCCTTGAAGAGACCAAAGGGGTGCTCGGGCATTTTGTCAAAAACGGTTGACATCGTCGTCCCATTGTTGGGATTTTTCGCGAGACCTTCACCCGATTCGCCTTATAGGGTCGACCTTCATTGCCATTCCTCGTCTGAGTTTGATGAGTGTCCATTGAGGACGGTTTGATCGCATGAAGGTGTTTCCTTACGTAATTCGTCCTTTGGCTCTTTCAGGTGGAAGATGGTCGTCGCGGCGGCCAACATCGTCGGCGAGCCTGCGGCCGATGCCTTGTCAATGATGGACTCTGCTGGACTCGACTTCATCGTTGAAAATGCCGACTATGTGCAAAAGTTCGCATCCGGTAAATCTCCTTTTCCCATTTCTTGAACCAAACGAGGATGAGCGTTGTTAATTATTTCCCAAGTCCTTTTCGAGTCTCCCTATTGAACCTCACAACCTTTTTTGTCATCCTAATATGAAGTGTAATTCAAGCACCTTTTTCGTCTTACGCATTTCTTAATTTATTTTCAACTCCTACTTATTTACTATTACAATTCAACGTTGTTCAAAATGAAGAATATTTTTACGACGTTCTCTCCACACAATACGCACACAGGATTTAAACATCGCTCATTTAGAAACTAAAAAAGCAAAGAAAAGGAACAAATGAAAGTTAATGAAGTTTCCACAGTTTACTTTGAATGATGTATGAGATAAGGGAAAGTGCTTCGCATCATTTAATTCAATTTCATCCCTACAAACTCTTAATTTGTAAAAAAAATAAATTGTATCCTTATTACTTCTATTAAGACAATCCTTGTAGTTTTGAGAAAGGTTAAAAGGTTCACATATATGCATTTATATATATATATATATACATATATATATATATATACTAATTGTTGTACAGTATTAGGGAAATGTCTGCTGTGGTTAATTGGCCCAGCTAATCGTAGAGATGAGTTGAAACTTTGAGTCATTGAAGGCAGGATGTCGGAACGGCGGCTGACAACCGGAATTTGAAGAATATCAAAATCTTTGCTGCTTTCTGCTATATATGAGTAATAATGGTAATTGAAGGTGGAACTTCAAGGCTTGTAAAAGGCCCTTCCAGTAGTGAGCTATTGAGATGCCCAAATCCAGATTCTCCTGTCACTGATGAGAAGATAGGAAATTAATTGGAGAGACGTCGAGATCCCTATAATGTTATGCATAATACACCTTATTATATCATTCATATCAAAGGAATAATCTCCTCTGAGCTCCATTACCCCCTCAACCTTACTAATATCCCAATAAGAGATGGCAAAGGATAAAGTCGCTTGGTAATATGATGATCATCATCATCACAGATTTGTACTTCGTCGACAGTGAGTAATAAATCTGAATGGGAATGAACGAGTGAGATGGAAAATGGCAATGTCATGTCATGTTCATTCCCAAACAGAGACGGTGAGGGAGCAAGGAAGTCAAAGTCGTTGGCCAAAAAAATTATTCTCTCTCCGCCTTCCGTTCCTCATCAGCTGAGCCTTCTCAATGAGACACACTATATAAGTGCATTATAATATGTAATACATTTATAATAATAAAAATCACAATAATAATAATGAGCGAGCATGTTGAATTATTATATGGCCCATGTGTTTGAACACATACCTTGTTGTGATTCCACATGAGTGAATGGTGAATAAGAGAGTGAAAGAACCTTCAATATTACACAAGATTTATGAGCCTCCCCTTCCTTTTGATCCGCAATCGGAAAATGACATTCACGCTGGCCTGACTAAATTTGGTGATTCCGAGGACATGGAAATTATTCTTAAATTATATGAACCGATACTCATGTTGATAATATCTACATAAGTATCTTGTGCTGTTACAAACTTCAATTATGAGATTAATGTTTTACTCCTCTATATGAGACAATCATTTAACTTGGTATGTATATATATATATATACATCCTTTTTATTTTTCACTCCACCTTTTTAATAGCCATTTTTCCCCTCATTAATATAAGTACATGGAGAAGGGTCGGCTCTTCACGGATTCTTTTTTTCATTTACGATTATAATAATAATATTCTATGATAGTGTATTATATTGTATAAATTAAACAAGTACCTATATTATGAAATTATGAAACTCTTAATGCACTTTACAACGTACTATACGCCTCCGTCTCTCCATTTTTATCAAACATTTGGTTTAGTGAATAATTAACATTGTTATAATGAGCTTGTGATTCCCCGCTCCGATTATATAAATGCACTGTGACTGTGAGAAAACAATAATTTATAATTGAGCGTCTCTTTGACTTTTTAAATAATGAAAGTCGTTCTAATATTTTTCCGCTACATTGAAAAGGACTAGCAAGACTTACCAATTTGAATGTTTGATGGGAAGAATTTAAAAAACACAAACGATAACGTGAGGAAAGTTCATAAAAATAGTTATATGTTCTTTATATGGATGTTCCGAGAGTTATTAGGAGTAAAGAAGCCTATTTTTTACCCTTTGCTCATTAGGATGAGATTTAACTTATGAGCATATCTGTGTGTTTTCCCAATTCCAAGTTGGAAAATTGAAGTTTTGAGGTTTGAGACTAATAATCATAATTTTTCACAAGCTGTAAGTTAATTTTAATGGAAAGTGCGTGATGAGGATGTTGACGGCGGACAGGTGGGTAAATTTCTCCTCGACTCTTTTGCATATTTGATTAAAATACATATTCGGGTGTCTCAACTTCTCCTTTGTTTATTCTGGGTCTCGATTAGGAGTAATTAGAGTGTTTTTCAAAGAGTGTGAAGTGGAAGCAAACAATGAGTCCGTTCATCTAGCTGTATTGCAATATTAATTAATTGTAATTGTTTTCGCCTCGTACGTGGAGAGAAAAAACCTTTGCTCGGCTCCCCAATTGAACTACCCTTACTTTTAGGTACATGCATATATTAATATATAGAGACATTTGCTGTTGACTTGTCCAAGTTTTACTACGTCAAAGATCTTAATAAGGAAAGGGAGCCATGGCGTTAACAACAAGTGAGAATTTCTCAGTCTCTTGTAAGATTGCAAATCTCCGATCTATCTATACTAGAGAAACACATAGGGAGACGAATAAGAGACTGAAGGCTTCCAAATGAGCAGATGATGTCAAGATTTAAAAATATGTGTGTATTCTTTCCAGCGTTGGAGTCCAAGAATTTGTCGGTGAAGAAACAAGTTTTCGACCTTCTCTCGACGCTCTGCGTGTACTCGAGTGAGGGATACGGGCGTGCACTGGAAGCCCTCGAATACTTCAAGGTTTGCCCACTTTCCTCCTCATCATCAATAATATGTGACAAAGAATTATGAGATTTTCAAATTCGACTCTTCCGCCCCCGCCAAAATTTCCCTCCTCAAATTACCCTCTTTGTAATGACGACCCTTGCATGCATACATAATATCTCCTGGAGTCATTGACATGTATAGGCCATCATAGAGAGCAATTTGGCCATAAGTTTAGTTCTTATTATCTCCACTCATCTCATAGAGCCATACGAGGGAGAGATACCGGTTCAAGTTTGTGGTTTCCGAGCTTCGGAATGGGCCAAACGTGGAGTATCAAACAGCAGTCCTCGCCTTCATCAACTGTCTCATCCTTGCCAATTCGGATCTGAGGGAGCGAATAAGGGTCAGGTCGGAATTCATTGGACTCAGACTTCTTCAAGTACTCAATGACCTCAGGTGATACAATTTTCTTCTTTGTAAATTTAAAGCGAGGAATTTAAATACAAGAGTAAAATTAAATTAATTCAAATAAACTATTTTCCTCAAGAAATCTAAAAAAGTACAGGATGATTTTAGTATTTATTTGGAGGGAATAATTTCTTCTCGTAATCATTAGCTTGAAATGGATGAAGGAGAAACGTTGGAGGATTCGAAGCCCGTTTAGCCAAGTCAGTCAGTCAGTCAGTCAGCTTTTCTCCCATGACATTTTTTGTGCACTCGTTTTTTTGATTCTGCATGTTCTTTATAAGGAGCAAGATGAGGGAGGAAATACAAATTCCATTTTAGCTTTTCAAATTACATGTTCGTTTTTCTAAATCGGTTAAGATCGTTTTCAGGTTTATTCGAGTTGTTAAAAAGCTAAGAATTCCATTATTTGACTTTCTTTTTTGTAAACTAAGGCACAGGTCAAAGGAATTCCCCGACCTGACCGTCCAACTTGACGTGTTTGAAGAGACAAAAGAGAACGATGACAATCAAGTGGGACCAACAGGGACGATCGATCTCTCCAGTCCCCTTGAGATCTACGACACAATTCTCCGTCAGATCTCGGACACTCCACAAGAAGTTCCATTTCTCTCCATTCTTCAGCATCTTCTTCGGATCGATCCGAAAGAGCCGATCTCGGATTTGATTTGGGACGCGGCTGAACGGCTCGTGCATCGAGCGACGCTCCTTGAAACTCCCGACGATGCCTTGAAGCTTCTCAAGGCCCCCAGCCACTCCAAGTCTCTTCACAAGCTTAAAGGTGAGTCGATCCATCATCTCTGGAATGTCTGCTCAGCGAGAAATAATTTCTTGTCATGGTCCGACTCGGATGGATTCGATTAGAAACGTCTTCTGTATTATCAACAGGTCCTTATTAAATCCACCTACCCTTCAATGCACACAAATAAATGCTAATGCCGCTCCTTTCCCCTCACAACCTCCATTTTATTTTACTGTATATCTACACCAGTTGTATTTGTAGGTATTAGACATTCGATAAGTGATATTAGGTATTAGATAATGCAGATATTTTATCCATTGTACCTAATATTTATAATTGATTGAAATATGTTTATATCTAGTTACCTAACTAATTCATTCATACACTACATAACATACCTACTTACATGCCATGCCATTCAAGCTCATGCATTCTTTGCCTATGCATATAGAATAATAACAATCTTTAGTTTTTATTCACATATCAGAACCCATGCAAGCAAAAACATACAATACTAACAACTAAAGAATACTTAATACTTCACATATATTATGTAGTGCAAGTATGCTGATATATATATATATATATTACCCTGTTTGTTATAATAGTAGGTATTATTGTTTGTCCAGCTAGATTCGTTAAGGTTGTTAGTTTTAGTTGATAGATTTGCTTCTTTAAGTGTGGAACTGAAGACACTTGACTCTCACAGTAAGTGAAGATACTCATAGCCATACCTACATTTAGTTTAAAGTTTTTTCTATACACAAGTATGTACATTCAGGTAAGAAGAACCCTATGTATATTTAATATTTAGGTTCGCTTTTAAACAAACCTTGGTGATTTTACACTACAAGATGCTCACATGAATTGTAGGTTAATATATTTCCATACTTTGCCATAAACAATAATATTAAACTCCTTTTATAAAGTATGTATGCTTATATTTATGGGGTAGTTTACATGGGACGGTTGTGATGTTTTAACTCAGTTTATATATCTAGTAAGAATATTAGGGAAATAAGAAAACTCATTGTGCTCCTGTCCTTGTTATGTGTGTAAGTGCTCAATTTCTCTTAATAAAGCTGAAGAAGAGGAGGAGCGTCGTTGAAGTTGAGATTTAAAGTGTTGGAGGATCCCCGGTCTTCCCATGGGATTCATCTCATTGAATGTGATAAAGTGGATGGAGTCTTTGGGTTCTTTTGGCTATTCCTGGAACATCCGAACTAATATTCAATCCAGAGTCGTGAAGAGGACAAGGACCACAATCCACGTGTAGAGTATTCCAACGGTGTTTCCTATGGGGTTTTCTACGGGGAGGACACGGGGTGTTTGTGTCTCAATCCTCCTCTTCAATCACCTTGTTCCTCATAAATGGATAATGGACCCATTTGCTCATTCCTTTCCCTCTCTTCACACGGAGGAAATCCCTTAATGTGCCTCTTGAGAGGAGGTGACAAATCGGAGAAGCATTATAGGAATTATACAAACCAATTCCCAGGCATTTGAAACACTCTGAGACTCTTTAATGGGCCTCCCGGATTCAGGACCAAATAGATGGGAGATGAAATGGGGGTTTACGAGACAAATAAATTATATGCTCAATTCTACCGTGTTTTTAGGGCAAGGAAGCTCGTGTACGTGTGGGTGCCATAGAAAATCCTCATTAGCCAGTCCTGGGGAGACAGGTGGAACGACGGTGGGTTCACCTGCTCCGCCGCCACCTGGACCGCCACCGCCCCCGCCGCCACCTGCCCCGGGAATGCCGCCGCCGCCGCCACCCCCTTCCTCCGCTTCCGCCAAGGCCTTCCCGACTGGTCCGCGGAACGATCTTCCAAAACTCCCGCAGCAGGCCATTCCCATGCCCAAGGCCAAGATGCGGACGGTCAATTGGAACAAAATCCCGAGTGGGCAAGTGCTCGAAGGAGACAAGAACAACATCTGGGCCAAATTTGCCAAAAGTCAGGCAAATTCCAATGGTGCTGGGCTTGATTGGGCGGCTCTTGAAGGGCTGTTTTGTTTGCAAAACGACAGACTTGTGCCTTTCGGAAGCCCAAATGGGAATTTGACTCTGGGATCTCCGCGACCTGGCGAGGGAGAAAACGGAAGGAAACCCACAAAGAAGGAGTCAGGAGAGGTCAGACGAGGCTTCTTTCGCCCTCTTTGCCATTCCTCTCATGCATGCACGAGGGAGAAGCAATTGGAGAGATAATTTACCTTTTTTTCCTATTTTTTGACAATAGTTGACGTTGTTGGATGCGAAGCGGAGTCTCAACATCAATATTTTTCTCAAGCAGTTTCGAAGGTTGTCAAAACATTCAAAAATTCGCATTTTACTTTCAATTTACGCCATATGGAGAATAGATTTATCATAGTCCTTGAAACTCAATTGACAAGCCAATATATAATATCATACTTATATACATATATAATGTACAAATATTTAACAGAAATCTAAGTTCTAAATAATTCTCATCTATTTAATTCAAAGAATTCATTATCCCCTCTGCTGAGAATCGTGTTAAGATGCGGTCCTGCATTATTCACTTTAATCCACTCATTATAGCAACAAATGTAATATGATCCTTTTCCTTTGTATCATATTCTATAATTTCATGCACACTCACATCATTCCTTAATTGATCATGTGCATGGATCATGTCATAGTATAAAACCTAATTATATAATACGTAGGATTACATAGTTAGGTATATTTATATTACATAATTGCATCTACGAATCTCGTAATTTCTTTTATATGATAATATGTACAAGCAAAATATCCTACATGGTTTTTACTTTGTTAAATCTCCAACAGTTCTTCTTTTGTACACTACTCTTGCTTAACCATACATAGTTTACTCCATTATGTATTTGTATTAAGAAGGAGTTGGATGAAAAGGAAAGGAGATGATTATCTGGTAATCGTGAACGAGCCCATAGTGTCCAGATAGGACTGTCCCATTGTGGTGCGGAAGGATGGGAATACGGGAATGAATTGAGAGTCTCATACTGTGAAGTCTCTGATGGATCCGAGTCTCTAAACGAAGAAAAACCTCGTCATCTCCTCACGATGATGCAAATGCGGTAGGGCGAGGGTTCCGCCCATCATTGTTGTTATTATGCAACGGAGGGTCCCTTATTCCCAATACTCTCTTGAAGCTCAACAGGGACGAAGAGCGTGATTTGTTCAATGCTCAGCCCCGTGTTCCTGCATACTCATTTATTTTCTTCCGACTCCAAAGACCTATCTATAATATATGTATGTATACCTTAGATTGTGTGTGTAGCCTCAAATCGTTCAAATCCCCACGTCAAACCTTTCCAAATCCAAGACTTTTTCAGCCTCCTTCGAGAATAACCCAAGAGGAAAATGAACTTGATCAACAAGACAACTCACATTCAAATGATTGAACGTTCCTTCACTGGCTCGGATTATTTGAGAAATCCAAGTTTACTTGATAAAATACAATCAATATTTATATTTTCTAATATAGTTAGTAACAATGGTCAAGTTACTTAGCATAGAGAAATTTTAATTAAATTTAAAAGCTGACCAAAATAATCAGCAGATTATGTATGTACGTATATTTGATATGGCTTGCTTAGATAAAATTCAATTTACTCTAATTGAGTTTACATTTAACTTTATTCATCTAACTTTAAGACATCATACTTAAAAATTGAAACCTAAACTGAGTTGAGAAGGACTAAATCAAGTTAAAATCATGTATTTAACATGGGATTAAATCGAAATTTGAGTTTCATATATAGCATAGGTAATAGCATAAGTTTAAAATTGACTTTTTAATTTTTTTTTAGTTCTAATGACGATATGATTCAACTTATAATGGAGGGGTGTTCTGAGGACTTTGGAGTTGAACGTCTCCGCGGGTTGCTGAAGATCCTTCCGAACAAGGACGAAATGGAGATGTTGAGGTCAGTGGGGGAGGGCGAGCGGAGCCGGTTGGGAAACGCTGAGAAATTCCTAGTTCAACTCATCTCCGTCAACGGCTACCGACTCCGAATCGAAGCCATGTTGCTCAAAGAGGAACTTGAGGCCTGTGTCAATAATCTCGAGTCGTCCATCAACGCCATTCTTCAAGCTTCTCAAGGTTCGGAGACTCTCACCATAGATAGCTTATTATTATATAATGAGTCATCTCCATGAAAGGGAATTCCCTATGATCAATTTGACCTTTTTACGGGCTCCTACACTTCCGATCCTTCCCAAAAAACTCAATGCGTGCCAATGTTGGAGAATCTTCCATTTTATTTACTTACCAAACAAGACCTGGGAAATTTATTCGCTCGTTTTGGAGTGGAAGTAGAAAAGTGTGTTTTCATTCACAAGAACCCCGGATTCCCCTTTAATCTCCAAGAATTAGGGATAAATGACTGATGAGACTCAAAATGTCATTATATACGGTCTGCATCATTTAAACTCCCATATGTCAAGGTTTTTCTTTTAAAAAATCCTCTTTTCGCAGAAGTGAAAAATTCCAACGAATTCCAAGAAGTCATTTTCATGATCCTCGTGGCAGGGAACTTTCTCAATTCCGTAAGTTCAAACTTCATTTACCTCGATCCTCTGATCAAATGGGAACTCTTAAAACTCTCCAATGTCTTAATCGTCCTTGTTGGAAGTTTCAAAATCTCAGGCTGGGATTTCTCTCACGACATTCAAGTGTGAGATTCACTTCCACTTCCAACCGAACTCAGACCAAGTCAGACAAATCAAAGCATCTTTCAGCTTACAGAAAATATCTAACTAAAACGGGGATTTGATTCTTCCCAACGTTTCCACCACTCCTCTCAAGCCTTCAAACTGATTGTGAATATGAATTTCACCATCTGGTTTTTCCCGGCTCATTGTGGTGTTTTTATATAAATTGATTCAATTAAACTCCTTCAAGAAATCTTGCATTCAGTCAATAACTCTAGATATCCGATAGCCTAAATTGCTCCGTAAAGAGAAAAGTGATTCTTTCATTCCACTTCCACTATAATTCACTATATAACCTACTATGTACTACTTTTGGTATTTGAGACTCCTATGTCAAAAGCTAGCCATTTTGTTTCTTTCAAGAGAAGTATTTTAGTTCATGAGCGTGACATAAGTCTGTAGTATCGGAATATATCATATGCCCAGTTTATCCACACATATAGATCTTTATTTACTTGAGTCCTTTTGAACTAAACGCTCTCTCACTCTCCTTTCAATCGAATTGTATAGAGGAAATTGAATTCATTTTCTTTGCAATTCAACATGAAATGAAAGGCGGATGCTTGGAACTATCTAAAAAGAACAGCGACTGAATGCCAGAAAGACCATATGAACATTTTAAACTTGCACAGAGCCTACATAAGTGGTTAGTAATGACTCAGTAGCTCTCCGATACTCCTTCAAGTTCTCAACAGAAGGGTCGAAATGAAATATGGTAAAATATGGAAGGAGCTTTGGAAGTCAAAGTGCCTCGCGCGTTATTATATCTCCGAGCCTTTTAAGCAAATGGTCTGTCTGTGGTGAAAATGCTGAAAGTGAGGCGAGGAACTGTGAGTCGTTGGAATAGGAAGTGGGGAGACAATGGAGAGTTTCCTTTTTCATTCTTCGTTCATTTGAGCTCCGTCAGTTGGGATGATCTGCAATGTAAAATAGGGCGGGTACGCCGGAGACGCAGCTGGGGTAAAATTATCATCACTGCAAAAAATCGCTGACATTCGAGGGAACAAGCCTGGCATCAGTCTTCTTCACTTCATTGCCATGGTAAGAATAAGGGATTGTCATCCAAGAGGTGTCCAAGGAAGGGCGTGGAGGGAGAGAAGACCTATCATTACCATACATCATTTCCTACAACCTGAGCATTACGAGAGGATGATACTCCTCTAGAGCTTAAGCAAATTTCTTTGTATTGACGGCCAGGATGGTAGTAAGGCATAGGCGGTGAATGGTAATGATCAACTTCGCCCCGCATCGCCCTTTCTCGGGTTCATACAAATGAATGATTTGAAAGGATAAGTTTTCATGTCTATATGAGCCAAATGAATTTCTTTCACATGCAAATTTATTACATAATAAGCTGATAGAGTAACAATAAACCGTTTATTTGAATATTTTACTTAGCCACAGGGTGTGTAGAGAATCAAAGATATTATTTGTAGTTGTTATCATAAATACTTAAGACAAGTATAGATATGCGAGTAAATTGTAGAAAATTTTCTTAAATATTAATATTTACAAGCACAGCAGTTTAAGATTTGTAAAGTAATATGTGTGCAGTATAATCGTTAAGTCGGTGTTTGTAGAATATTGTACTTGTGCCATTTGTATGTATGAGGGTGATTGTGCATGGGCGGGCGTTTCTCGTTTCAAATGTATAGCAGAGTTGAGTTGACTTGACTCCGAGAGGTTGACCGGCGGTTGAAGAAAGATGAAACCGGTCAAAGTTCTGATGCCCCTTTGAACTCCCGTCGAGACCTCCTGATGTCTTCATATCATTTCCTGAACTTCTCGTTTAATTGTGACGCAAGTTCTTCACTTCAGAGATTAACAACTCCTTAAATAGGAGGAAAAGAACAAATGTGTTTTTCTTTCTCCGTGACACTTCTGGTTTTATTAAATAGGTACTTGGTTAAGTATAGAATTCTTCTCATGGAACGAAAAGCAAATACGAAGTCTAAAACTATTATATACAGATATGGATATATATACACTACAATGTGTTCTGTACTTTAATGTTTAATCTATATGCATGTGTATGTTAAAATATGCCATATTTGGGACATAGATTCTTATAGAGATGATTTACGGCTTGTGATCATTCCGTGAATTCCGTCTCCTCATCGGCGACTCGTAATTATTTGTTTGTCTTTAGCAAGCGGAAGCGAGGAGTCCGAAGCTCATCACTTTTGTCAACGAGTTGACGGCGTTGGAAGAAGCGTCAAAGTAAGGATTTTTTCTCTCTTCAACCACAGTCATTTTAACTCATTTAGCCCCTTCCAATAAGGACTCTTGGAAAAATCATATGCATATATGCATATGAATACATTTTTTTCTTTGCACATATATACCTATTATCTAACTATTATCTAACCTATTATCTATATATATATGCATATGAATTATAAACCCGTCGACTCACTTTTAATGTTCTTCAAAGGAATGAAGACATAAATGTTCCGTGTTTACCATCATCTTTTGAATGAAGTTCCTTTGAAGAACACTTTAAAATTGAGACTAATTAATACTAATAATAAGCTCCAAGATTCCGTACGGTCGTTCAAGTGGACAAAAAATGTGTTGGCTTCTTTGTTCGAGAGGTCCATTAGTCTTTTAAATATACACACACTTACTTTTATGTTTCTTTGAAGTCTTCACGTGGTTGGCTTGGAATTATGGCTTTTTTTATATTTCTCTTGTATGATTACTTTAGGACAAGTATTGACCAGCTGAAGAACGAGATTTTGTACCTTAACACAAAAGTAGGAAATACGAAGCAGCAAATGGAGATCCCAACGGCACCCCGAGAGATTCGTTTACAATTTGGCCAATTTTTCCAGGTAAGTTGAGAAGTCATTTCCACGGTTCCTTATTGTTCTCCACAAGTAATTAGAATTAAATTATAATTCTACTAAATTGATAATGACAAATGAGGAAGACAAGAGGAAATGATGAGGAGTTAAATGAGAACTAAAAGTTTCACACCATGATGAGATTCATTGTAATAAATTAACCTTCTTCTGTGTCGAATCATTCGACTCAGAATGAAGATTCTCTTGATGCCAAATACAGAAAAGATTATACATATTATATCATGAGACAAAGGCAGGCGTTGGTGGAGCATTTAAACGCTATAAGTGTATTCATGTATAATGTATGAATTTTCCACTTGGCGAAAATGAGCTGTAACTTGGACTTTACGATCCTCATTTGAAGCCGTCGAGTGGGGGCCAGGTGGAATTGTGAATTATGTTCCTCCATCGCGACCATGACCATACACGAATCGCAGATTAATAGCCATATCATGTCACTCGCGCCTCCAAACTCCATTTTCCCAATTAATCCCCCATTTACGAAGCGAGGCTGGCGATGTTCTCATGGCTCTCCATTTTGAAATGTGTAGGAGGCCGGGTTGCAAATTAAAGATCTCGAGAGCTACCTGATTCAAGTCGAAGAAGTCCGCTTGGACCTTGCGAGGTTTTTCTGCGAAGACGTCGCGACGTTCAAGTTCGAGGATTGCTTCAAAATCATTTACTCCTTCACGACCAAGTGGAAGCAAGCAGCCGGGGAAAATGGACGGAGAAGGAAACAAGAAGAAGAAGTGGAACACAGGAGGAGAATCCGGGAAGAACAAAATAAAAAGCGGGTCCAGCTCGGATGGCAAAGTCAACAATCGCCTGATGAGTTCCTCAGCCCAGATCGGGTGAGTTTTTTCAAAAAATATTTTCTTTAGACTCAACTCAATTCCACTATATACATATTGCTTATTTCACTTGTTCATAGTTTAATATGCATGAATGGGTAGCATAAAAAGCTTCCAAGATTGAAAATGGTATTCTGAGAGCTCAAGACTATTCAAAAGTAACCCTGGTGTATTATTCCTTAATTTAAAAATAGTGCCTTTGAGTCCTTTGTTCTCTCAGAAGTCTGTGAAGGGAAAAGTGAAATTTGGAATTTGTTGGAATGAATCGAAATCCTCAAATTCCATTCCAGGAGTCTATGGCCATGTAGAGACATATTTGAAGTATAGCGGAATGGAATTCGAGTTGGCTTGAAATTTGAGGCTTTCGAGAACACCTCAGGAGACTTTCTAATGAAGGAACCTGAGTTCCTCTGGTGAAGACGTTAAAGGGGAAGATTGGCAGGGCTGAGAGAGATAAAACTAGTGTGGGGGAGATGAGGAACATCAACATGTTGGGCGGTAGCTGACAATGTTTTGGAAATGAGATATGATTCTTGGTCCACAAGGCGTGTCTTTGATCAAATTCTCCTCCTTTCCCAGAGCTGACCTCTTTTTTAGTTCTAGCTGAGGGAATCAATTCCCTCGTTCTCCACAGGTCTAATGAGGGAGGAGATCAGTTGGGAAGGAAACTCAATTGCCTCTCCGCTCTTCGCATATCTTTCACTCAATCAATGGCACTTAACAACAAAAGACACATACGCCATTCACACTCATCTTCTTGCATTTCCTGTCAATCTGAGATATTCAGATCTTATATAACATATACTCATTATTATCATTATGAATTTTTTGGATAGCGATTTATAATCATTTTTTTGGAAAATCTGATCAATTCCACACGAATAAGCATTACTAAGACCATTATGTTGGTTCCTATGGCAAAATTCCAATTGTAAGAAACAACACTCATTGACGTGTTGTTTCATCCTTTCAACTCCAATTGGTCTTTTCTTGTTTTGGACTTGAATAATGAATGAGATTCATAGTATTTATTGATTCATTTCAATTAGCATAGTAATCCAATGTGTGGAATGATTGAAAGAGCCGACGCCCATCACACTCCATTGAATAGAGTCCTCCCCATACGAACACGTATAGTAGACGTTAAATGCTCATTTGTGATGATCTGATGATATTCAATACATGTGAGAGAACAGTTGAATGCACTTCAGAAATGATGATCTAGTGATCCCTTTCAACAAACATCACTTGCATTTATTCAATTCAACTCCTAATTAACATATGGAAAGACTTTTGACATAAAGTCCATATTTTTTAATCCGCCCACATGTTGCATTCAAAATCTTTATATCCGTACATACTTCGGAATGAATATGAAATATATACATACATTTATACTTATATCTACGCAATGTTTTCAAATATTATTTTTCAACCTCGAATTTCAATGTTTTAGAACAAACCGACAATTTTGACTCCAGAAGATGAAATTTTCATTGCTTGTTCTCCGAGGATTGTACGACGACGTTTGGGATCATTCAATGACAATAATCCAAATGGGCAGTCAAGCACAGAACATCTCGTATTGCCATCACCAGGTATAAATTTCAAATCAATACCCAAAAATTGGGAAATTCTATAAAAGGAAAAGGAAAATAATAATTGGGCACAACTTTTAGATACGACGCCGAACGGGTCACTGAGGAGACGACGAAGTCGAGTGCCTTCTGATGAGGACGAATCAGGCCTCATGGATTTCCTCCGATCTTCTGGCAACGACGGGTCAAGAGAACGTCGTCCAGGCCCTGATCAATACGGATCCCTTGACAGATCCTGGGCAAGGAAAACCAAGAGGAGACCCAACCTGATGGACTTTGTGAATGACGATAGGGAAAGACCCGTCTCACCTGGCCCCTCCCACGGTGATCATCAAAACAACAATCCCACTGTTAAACTTGACAGCTCAAACCTTCATGACAATCAAAAACCAAGGTATTTCAATTTCAATTTTTCTGCTCCTTTCAATTCACCCATATTAAAAAAACAAGGGAGGGATTTGTTTTAAAAATTATAAAACCGGTTTTTTTTATTCCAACCTTTTACAATAATTTCAATCGTTTGTTCTATATATACATAAGCCATGGAATATTCATAAATCTGGATTTCCTCTAAACTCTTATTTTCCAGGGAATGGCGCGAGAGAATCTCAGCTTGGTTTGTGGATCTTGAGAATGGAAACGGCGAAACGAAGCGACCGCCACCGAGACGTTTCCAGCGTCGATTTGGACTTGAATCTCGAGAAGCGGGACTTCGAGGACTTGCCACATTACCTGAAGGAGACGGCGAAGGAAATCCCACAGCCTTTTCGCCACCTCCAGTCAACGTGATTTTAGCTCCTCCTCCTTCCACGCCGTCCTCGACTTATCAGAGAGTTTATCCTGACCGAAAGCCCTCATTGAAACTGAATACTGACGTGATCGGAGCAATGGAAGCAATTGAAGGTTTGACATTTGTTGTCTCAATTGAATGCAATTCTCTGGTCAGCTCATCTAGACGATGTTGACTCTACTCATTTCCCACCCCATTAAGAAGGGGAATTAATTTATTCGCTATTCCATGTTTCTCATTAGCGCTTAATCAATTATCAGGCAAAGACTTAATTTGACTAACAAGATTGTTTTTCCTAACACTTTTTTCCTTGGGCTTTTTTCAATGTTTAACTTCCCTGTGTTGACCCACAGAAGTTCAAAGTCCTGTGAAGGAGAAGTCATTATGGAGAAAGTCCTCGCTCACTTCCAATGTGACCGAGCTGAAGAAGGAGAAGAGGCCTAACAAGCCTGGACAGGTATTTGCTAAATCAAAATACTTGTTTGTGTTTATGCACTTTTTTGAATGCTAATGCGTAGGAGGATGGGCGGAGGTCGTTGATCGGCTCACTCGGAAGCAAATCCCATGACGAGAAGCTCGTTTTGTACATCCCAGAGGAATCCCTGCCGCCTCCGACGACCAGCAGGTCCGTCCGACGTTCCCCCTCCATGCGGGAGACCAGTTCAAGTCGGACGAATCTCGAGAACATTGAGAACCACGGAGAGTCTGGGACCAAAGACGGGTTCGACCGTTTTGCCTCAATAAGAAGATCTAGAAGATACAAAAAAGGACCTGAGATCAATCTACCAGGGGAGTCGCAGTCATCGTCGGCGCCAACGACTCCAACGACTCCAACTGGGCTTTACCGTCAAGACGGTCAAAAGTTCGTGACCAAAGTTGACATCTCGACGTCCAATGAAGGGGAGATGAAGAGGGGCGGGTTAAAAACCACGCCGCTGGGCGGGCGAGTCATGCGAAGTAGCTCCATGAAGGTGCCAGCGGGTCGAGCCGATGATCCGCCTTCCAAGATGAATATCAATCCGCGAGAGACGGCCAACAATTTCCCAGGTTCCAAGGCCATGCTCACCTCTTCAGGGAGCACGGAGAAGGACGAAGGCTTCGAGGAGTCCCAGAGTTCTCTCTCGGAGACGAACAGCCAATCAGAGTCAAACGCCGTGTCGAAGAGTTCAGGGAAGAAGCTTGGGCGGAGCGAGTCGCTGATGAGCAATCGCGGATTGAAAAACCCTCAGCCGTCGGTGGTTCGCAAAAAGTCCCGCCAAGAGTCATCCCCGGTCATCCTCGACTCCTCAAACAGCCTCTTCGGGACGAACAATGGGAATAAGAACAGCTCGAGGTCTAGTCTTCAAAGCTCCAGGAGCTCTTTGACGAGCCAAACCACGGTCAACACGGTCGTGGAGGCGAAGAAAAATGACAGTCCCACGAATGGCTCCCCGAGATCCAGCGACCCGGCACTGGTTTCCCTCAAACAAAGGCCCTTGTCCTCCATCGTTAGTCTCACCCCGAGTCCGAATTCTGGAAACAATAACCGGAGCATCCTTGGGCACAGGAATGCCAAGAATGACCTTTACAGCCTCAGTCCGCATGCGGTCCTTGGAGGAGACAAGGGGAAAAGTCTGACTCCGAGAATCCTCAGCTTCATGCGCCCGACAGCTTCAAGCTCGGCGAAGGACAAAGTTGAACCTCCGCCAAAGTCCAAGGCTCAACTCAAGAAAAATTTTAAGTGACCACATTTTATTATCGCTTAAAGACTAATTAGGAGTATGCTTTCCATTCGGATTGAACGATAAATTTTGTGAGAACGTGTGAACAATATTCATTGCTTTACTTTATTCGTATATATACTTATATTGGAGAATTTTTACTGGCCTGATAAATGTAAGAAGCAAATGAATGAAATGAATATTCGCAAGCTTGCTTATTTTATAAAACAAAAATATATTAAATATACAAATTAATATTCAATATGTACTTGTACATACAATTATATATTGCCTAGAGATTTAGATTTAAATTATTAAGAAACAATTTGTTTGATATTTTATACTAAATCCATGAATTGTATTACTACAATGTTCTAAAACCCATTCTTGATACATATATATATCTATATATTTATAAATATACCTTAAATGAAGATCAAGACAGACATTTACATATACGATTTTTCAATAAACATACATATATACCTTTATATAATAAAGAGACTTTAATACCTAAATTATAATTTATAAGGTTCTCTTACACTTATATTTGTCATTTCAACTTTGCTTGTTGAAAAAGATTTAATAGATATCTGTAAGTATTTATTCCAATGTCATTTTCATCATAATTTTGTAATTTAAATTCTTTATATCGTATATTCACTATATAATGGACTATTAATTCACATGTTTTGCATATGAAATGATGATTTAAAACAAATAATTAAAAATTATTATTATTAAATAAACATGGGATCAAACTATTTTAAATATATTATGTTGAACGACTATGAATATTTTGTTTGTTAATACCTAATATAATTAAA
The DNA here is from genome assembly GCA_009869795.1 of Neelides sp. FZ-2019. Lineage (NCBI taxonomy): Eukaryota > Metazoa > Arthropoda > Collembola > Neelipleona > Neelidae > Neelides > Neelides sp. FZ-2019. The sequence continues at coordinate 39,175 of VJMY01000354.1, read as the reverse complement.
GTAGTATTTAATTGTAAATCAACTAGGTATATATGATTTTCTAATTACCTTTCTAGACAATATTTATAGGTTTTTCATATATACAAGTCTAGGTACTTTAGTGAATCGAAATGCTGCTTTGCTATTTCAATTTTCAAATAATTAAATTGTAGATACCATGTTATAATTGTATAATTTTGTCTTTATGAAATCCAGCTTTACTTTTTAATATTTTCTAACACGGCAGGGATGGAAATTTTACATATAGCTCTATAGATAAGTATTAATTATTGTTGCATACATAATTATATATATATCTAGACTATCCACGTTGTATCACATTATGCATTGAATACCTTGAGTGTACTGATCAATGTTATGGAAAGTGGAATTATATATTGAGACTTGTTTCAAAAGGAATAAAACTGGAGAAATATGAATTTCTTTTTTTTTCAACTATGCCCATATCGGTTTGATCTCGTAACAAATATACGAAGCCTAAAAGAGGGAAATATTTTTAATTCTCATATATTTCTGTCTCAGATAAACCAATGTACATACCTGCTTAAATTCTAATACATACTTTGTTTATCATATCATTGAACGGAACTTCAATTCAACTACACGGGTATGCATAATGTCAATATTATTTACTATTAATAACAAAGGAAAATATTTCATGCTCATAGTTAAATCTTAGGTTAATGTAAAGTTACAAATTCAATTTTAAACGATATTGAGACTATGTGAAATTCCAAAGCCTAAAAATTGCGAGAGTCGCGGAGTGATTCAAAGTATGATATTGGAAATTAAAATTTTTTATTTAATTGCTCCAAATTAAATTATTTAAGCCCTGAGAGGAAATTTGAATAGTCAAAGTAGTTTTAAACGCACAAGGGAACTAATGTTCTCATTTGAGTAATTTTGTTTCAAAGAGCTTTCTTTGAAATACCCCCAATTAAGAAACTTCTTTTTCTTGAACTGTGACATTTTTGAGTTTGGGAGAATCATAGATGTGTCAAAGGAGTTCTTCAAGAAAGTAATGTATATTTCAGTCGATTCGATGGCATCATCATCTGACGTTGAGCACGAGTTTGCCATTGCCTCTCGACGGGCAAAGGTGAGGTCGGCGAGGGCGAATCGAACACTTCCTTCGATGCCTCTCAGAGGTAGGTCATTACTCTGTAGATTTCAGCCACTCCCGCTCGTCGCTCATCCACTCACTCATTTCAGGGGACGAGATTGACAGGGACTTTGATGGAGAATTTTTGAGCAAAATTGAGCAGAGCACAGCATCAGTGGTTCTCGTGGAACAGAATGACGAAAGTCCGAAGCCCATTGCTCGAGTCATGAATAAAGAAAAGAGAGGAATCCCAAAGTGAGTCACAGTATTTAAATATAATTAATCTTGCTCATTTGATTCTTAATTTAATTGCCACTTTACTTAAGTCGTGGGGTTCATGCTGGGAAAAACAACAAAGGGGCGAGAGATCGTCGTAAACTTCGTGAAAAGCGAAGGAGCACTGGCGTCATGCATTTACCATCGACTGAGGTGGCCTACAAGTTTATTTAATCTATCATTCCAATTTCCAATTATCTCCCTTGATTAATCCCTATTATGGATTGGGCAGTCGACTGGCGGAAGTACGGGTGAAGATGAGAACAATGAGAATTCATTACAAACACCACCCACGAGGACTTTCACTTTACCTTCTGAAATTGAAGAGAAAATTCGGATCGTTTCCGGGAAAAGGTATGTCATTGTTATTTATTATATATTTAATATTTATGAATAGTATAGATTTTAAATAGTTATATATAAATACAATTTTAAAAAATATTTAATTTTAGAGAGTCAGATTTGGATGCAGATGACGAAGAAAACAATAGCGGTGACGTCCGAGATAAGGATGACGATATAATTGTAAATTAATTTTCCAACCAACCGAAGCCTTCAAATGAATTGAAATAAAGTCATTTAACTAATTGTATCAATATATTTATTTTCCGTAGAGTCACTTGAAACAGGAGAACGACCGACTCGGCGATCTTTTGGAAACAAAAGACAAAAGGATTGAAGCTCTTGAAATTCAAGTCGCTCAGTTGACTCGCCAACTCACTGAACTTCGTGAAGAAAATTCAAAGCTGAAGAATTGAACATTCTATTCTGCATTGAGCAAAGTTTCGAGTATTCAGATTAGAAAGTTGATAGGTTAGCCAACGCACACACACACTTTTAGATGTGATTTGAACATTAGGGTTCTATTCAGTTAATTACTCAATGTTAGATTATACCTTACAGCTATATACCTTAAACGATCTTTTTGTTTTCTCTTAAAAATATGTAATTAAAGTAATTACAAGTGTATTATTCACTTTGGTTGTGTTTGTAAATTATAAGAATTTTTAACTATAAAAGTTTAAGTTTTATCTAATAAGTTATTACTAACTAATTAACATAAATATTAATTCGGGCTTTTGATTGTTGACTATATAGGTAATTAGTGATTTTAAAAAATTATCAGGTCATCTTTATGCACAACATAACATTTGACAAATTAAAATCATTAGAGCAAATCTACAATATGCACTAATTAGAATATATGTAGATGCTGATAAAATATACACAGGTACACATATACAGTATATACACATATATATATATATATATAAATATCTTCTCATACAAAAGATGAAACGAAATTATAATTCATTTCGATTTACCCTTGTATAAATAATCAATGATAAAGTGTATTATAGACATATAACGAGTCAATTTTAATATACATATAATTATGACCCACACATTTATAGGTGAAAATAGAAACAAGTACAATATTTTATAAACATCATAAAATTAACTATTATATTGTGGTATATGCTTGATCTATTATGCCTAAATGCCTATTAATCTCATAAATACCATCTTACCATCCTATTATGTATATAGAAATTGTTGATAAAAAATACTATTTCATTAATTTTCATTAGAGTTTACCTCTTAAGATTTACGTATAATTTACGATTCGTATCTAATATTTGAAGTCTCCTCGTTTGTTTATTTAAGTGTTATTTAGGTAGCAGATAAATATTTAAACCAGCGACTTTGTCAATATTTTAAATTATTCATTTACTTGACCACACATTTGGTTGATTTATTTTTATAGTTTTTTGTAGTTTATGTATCTGTATTAAACTTATTTTTGTTTTTACAAAAGGAATAATAGGACCACATTCCCATTTGTGTAACTTTTCGTTTACCAATTAATGTCCTTGATTGTATTCTTCTAGACGGATAGAATGAATAGAAAAATCTCAAAGTATAAAATGTTTAGAATTGCTAGAGCTCGTTGATACAAAATAATTTTAATTGTTTTGAATTAAACACATTTTCGATACTTTCCATTGGTTTTTCAATAAACTATTTAAGGTCATAAGACTTGAGAAGATCTCTCTCTCTCTCTAACGACGCATGTCAACTCATTTGATCATATCTTTACAAAGTTTGAATATTTGTGTCATTATAACATTGTTAATGAATTTAAATCCAAATAAACGAAATTTTGTTTTGCATTCATCTTTTATTCATCATATATACCTATATGCTTGTATATAACATAAATAGGCTATACTTAAATACGAATAAGTCATTTAGAAAACTTAACTACAAATGTAAAAATGTATGACATCGGGTAAATGAGCTAGATTTAAACCACTATTGTGTTCATCATGATCAAAGGTGTAAATATAGTAAATACTCGTATATAATGAATATTAAAAACCACGATTAATTAACAACAATACCTAATAATTATCTATGAATTGGATAATATAGTTTTGAAAATATAAAATGTATTCTGTAATATGCATTTCAATTTCTGTCTACTCTAGAAATTGGCAAAATTATTGCACTGATGCGAAGAGAATAAAAAGCGTCTTGTTTATTGCGTCTCCCTCGGATGACCTCAGGTACGTTTGGACGCGGCGAGATTATCGAGGAGTCTGGCGAGTTCCTCTTGGAGCCCAGCAACCATGTCACGAAGTCCAGCGGCCTCACTTTCCAACTCTCTCACTCGATTCCCCCGTTGTCGAGCCGTGTCAAGGGCACTGGTCAATTTTGCACCAAGAAGGCCGCCAGAGTCTTCAACTACCTTTGACCCTTCGCTTTCCCCAATGACCAAACACCCATTGACATCTCGACTCACCACCAACGAACTGGGAATGGAAATGACCAGTGGAAGAGGCGACGGACACCCAATGTTTCTTGATCCTCGGTCTTCACGTAGCTCAGCGTTCAATCCACAAATCTTCATCTAGAAAATTGAGATTAAGATAGGAAATGAAAATTATTATAATAAAATAAAAATAAAACATTCTGTTATTTGGTTGACTAATAGATTGAATGTTATTTTCATGATTTTGAAGATAACTATTTAACTGTAAACTTACTTTGAAAGGAAAAGGAACCGGATGAATTTCATCTTCGAAAAGATCCGAAATGGCTGCGAGAGATGAAAGGCTAAGTTGAAGTAAGGGTCTCCGGCTGAAATCCAATTCTCCTAGGAGGTCCATTCGACTCGAGGCCAGAATAGGAATTCTCAATGGAGAGCTCTCGCCAGGAAGGTCAGTTAAGTTGAGCCGCGGAGTTGACCCACGTCTTGCCAAGGAAATTTCCCCTTCCAGTTCACCAATTGCCTTTCGAAATCCTTCAAGGTCGCTCTCTTGATTGAACCGGACTTTGAGGTCTTTGCCATGAGAATGACTAGGAAATGCTTTATCGTTACGAACACCGCCGCCGAACTTTCCCTAAGCCAAATTGAATCTTATTCAATTCCACAATTTGATTATAGTAATAATGGTAATTAAATAGATGATTATTGTTTTCTACCTGGAATTCATTCCAAGACATTTGTCCACAGTCTTTTATGTCGAGAACCGAAGCTTCTACTTTCCCTACAGTTCGTCTCCCAACGACTTCAAGCCCAAATTCAATGTCTTCAATCCGCAAGAGAAAAACTCCAATCTAAATAATCCAATAAATGAAATGATCCAACGCTTCAATTAGCACAATTAATTAAAAAAATTCAAGTTAAGACGAAATCCATCGAGACGGAAATTAAATTAGGAAAAGATCAAAGGAATTACCTGAGCATCGCTGTCAACCCGATGAATCCTTGGCTCAATGATTTCTTCCCCTGTTGCTTCAGTCCCGACTTCAACAGGTTCAGTCCCAATATTCATCCCTTCAACTGCAGGCTCAATGTAGATAAAAGCCGCTTCAGACGGGTCACTCGAACAATTGCTCCACATTGAACTCACTTCGCTGTCCGGAGTCGCAAGTCGAATACAATCACGATTCTGACTCTCACGAAGCCCTTCTGGCTGAGGAACAATCGGACTTCCATGAACACTTTCTTCGTCCTCACTACCAAATGATCGTATTCATTTGATGAATTTTAATGAACAAAATTCTTAATAAATTTTTGCTAATGCAAATACAAATTAGACCTAAATAGTAAATATTAAAAAATTTCCATACATCTGATGATGCTGAGGGGAAGGTTCCTCTTGACTCGGCTCTTCTTCTGGAGTCTCTGGATCTTTAGGCGGAAAGAGGAATGAAATCTCAACAGATTGAAGAATTCCAACGGCAGTCAAGATATTTTCCTCGATCGCTGAACCCAACACGGCTGCCAAGTCCAAATTGAGGAATAAACTCAGTTCTCCAATGGCTTCGATCATTCGACAAAGGAAGAGAAACTGGGAATGTGTCAATTGAACTGACACTGAATTCCCACACTTGAACAAAACCCGAATTTCTTTGCTGCCTCCCAACTGGATAAAAAATAAATATAAATAATTTGGTGCTCCAAAAATAGTATTTTGTCCTCCAAGAAATAGCCCTTTTCCCCCCTTTATACTATGTTTTTACAATCTGGTGAACTAGTTTATAATACCAATGGGTAAAGAGAAAACCATGCATTTTAACGAGACACGACAATGAAGCTAAATATTTTATAGCTTCTTCTGTGATAAAAATCATTGATGAATATTTGAAAAGTAACGATTTTTTGTAACAGGAAAACCTTTTGATTCTTATAAAGGAACTTCATTGATTTTATGAATCGTTCAAATTATAAATAAAAATTGGCAAGTAGCTAATTGGTCATGTCCAGTTAATCAGAAAGAATTTATTTGCAAACAAGCCTTGGGAATTGGAATTATAGAAAAATGGTATGAAGTGCCTTTGGAGGCTAAAGTCATACCAATTGGGATGAAACGAAAAAGAGGAAGGCCTACAAAAGCAAAACCTGGCTTACTGATCCAATAACCTAATTTTATCTTCGCAATCGCATGTATAATACTTATTTACACATATTTTATCATCAAAATCGCAAATCTTAAAACTAAATAGTTTTTTTAGTCATCCGTACTCTGCCAATAAAGACAATTGATAAAAAGTAAACAGGAAACCAAAATATGTTAAATAATAAAGATAATCAATAAATAAATAATGAATAATTAATCAATATAATTTTACTTCACCTTTTTATCAGGCGAAATGAGCCAAAGTTGTAAAGGAATGGAGTCGATGAAAGGATACAACAATGTTGGATTTCTCCCATCTTTTCCTCTCCGTTGAAGTCTGAATTCAGCCCAGAACGAGTCAACTCCGACATGCCAAACGTCGCGGGGTTCCGTCCATAGAAGATCCTTTTTGAGGACGTGGGAAATGGCAGCGAAGGAATTTCCCTTCACGTTAGGAATTTCCCTCAAGTTGTCACGACCTTCGGCATGGCGAACAAACTTTTGCGGAATGAGTGGAAGGTCAGAGGAGATGGCCGGAAATCCGGCACCGAAAACGAGATCTCCTCCTTGAAGGGCCTCCAAAGTACCCGCAAGCTCATTCAACGTCCCAGTCTCAATGCCTCGAACATTCGAGACGGTCAGTTTTGAAGCATGGAAATGAATAGATTGAGGTCTTTCTTTTTGACCTACAAATTCTCCGCGTCCTTCAAACACAATCTGAAAAATAGAATTATGCAATGTTCAATTTATAAAAAAAACTTTCATTCCCTGCACATGGAAATGACATGAATTTTGAAATTAGTAAAAAAACTACAAATGCTTTAAATATTATTTTTTAGGTTTAATTAATTATTAATTTTAAAACCTTGGGCATAATGAGTTGTAATCGAACATCCATATAAGGAGGTGGCTCTTGAGTGGAACTTTTAGTCCCATCACCTAAATTGGCCGCGAAGCAATTAAGCCATAAAAGAGTACAGAGATCCAAATGAACCTCAACCGGATTAATGACAATGTAGGCCTTTGGGCTTGGAAGGGGAAAGCAAACTTCTCCTGGATAGTAAAACCAAGTGAATTCCGCATGAATTGTAGGAAGATCCGCTGGTTTCTCCAAGTAACCTTCAAGTACAAACCAATTAAATGTTTTATAAGTAGATTTAAGCTAAGATTTAGATCGCAATTAAATATATATAAGATCTTAAATGCTATAGAACATAATTCAGATGATTACCAGCAAGGAAGGGAGCAGGTGGCTCGCGTTTCGACGAAGTTGTGACTCTGAACAATTTTAAGTCTCGGACGCTCACCAGAAGAACAGTACACATGAGCTTTCCAAGTTGGTCTGCCAAAGCAGAGCGCACAGGATTTTCCGCATGGACTGCTGGGCTCCTCGCGAGCGGAGAATGAAGCGACGTGGGGGAGACAGCCTCCAAAAGAGCCATGCGGAAGGAAGAGAGAGCCGAAGTGATCCAAGCGGCTGGTGAAGTTTCAGCCGTTCGTCTCCATCCATTCCGTCCACCCTTCGTCACATGATAAGGGTAGAAATCACAAGAAGAGCCGATGAGACTCAGCTGCAAGGCAGCTCCGTCTCGCAGGTCGATGTGGCTACTCCGCCCTTTCCCGGCATCGTCACAGAAGTGAAGATCGATCTTTTCGCATTCAAAGTGATAAGAGGTTTCGAGGACGTCGAAGGCGTCAAAGGTTTTCTCACTTGGTGATCTGATTCCACGACCTCCACTACTGATTCGAGTCGAGTCTAATGGAAGGCTCTACAGATTAAAAAATATTATCAATTAGCGTTTTCGTTCTATATTTATCATTTATTTATAATTATTAGTTATCACTTTAGTTTTATTTATTGGCCAACTAAAAATGATAGGTTAATGAAAGAATTTTTCGCACTTCAAGCTTTCGAGCTGCTTTGACTCTTTGACTCATTTCAGTGGCTTCTTTAATAAGGTCAGCAAGGGAGGCAGCGAAGGACGCCGCGGCCAATATTTGTGAATCCGTCAAAACCCATAAAAGATCATCGAGAAGAAGAGTTAGTCGGCACGCGACGACAGAGCAATCTAATTTAATATAATAAACAAATTCAACTAATTGGCCCACTTAACTCTATTAGTTAGATATACGTGTTAATTTGAATTAGCATATTTACCTAAGAGGCGTTTTTTGAGCACGATTCTCGCCCTCGCTGTGTTAGTGAGGAGTCGAAGTGGAGCGAGATGACGATCCGCAGTGGCACGCGCTTCCAACCTCAGCGTCTGCCATTCCATCTCTTTGAAAACTAGGACTTCTCCACGTTCACCGTCTTTTAATCTGGTCCGAGGGAGATCGTCCTTTCCCCATTTTGGATTACGAGACTCGACTCGGATTCTTGAAATCTGGTGAATTGTAAATGAATGAGTTAGGGTTTAGAAATAGCTCAAGGATGAGTCTTGGAATCAATTTTTACCTGAACTTTAGCTTCGAATGCTTTGCTATGGAAAGTAATTTCAACCGAATTGACAATTGCAGTAATCCCATCTATAACTTTGTTCACAAATCCATATTTCCCCATGTTGGTGTACATGGCAGGGAGATTTGACAATGGTCGAAGAACATCACAGGCCTCAATAGAAATTCGAACCTCGTCAAGAGTCTGTCAAAGGATAAATTAAGATTAGTTTTAGTATTGAAAACTTAGATCTCTTGGTGCGAGAATACTAGATTTTTAATTACTAGACAAATTGGAGTTGTTTTCAACTTTGTCCATTGGATTCGAATAGCAGCTCGATTACAAACAGCAGCAGTCAACTTCATCCATGATGGAAGAGCGAGAAGTTCGGTTAGAAGTTCTTCTTCGAGCTCAAGCCCTTGAAGCTCACCTTCACCTTTCAACGTACTCAAATTGATCCGATCCGCCGAGAGGTTCTTGACGAATCTTGAATAAAAACCCATTTTTACTACCATTTGTCTATCCATGCTTCAATGTCATGCAAAATTTTGATGAGAAATTGATTTATAATGTACACAAATGAATAGAGAATAATAAAAGAAATGACTTTACTTGGAAAGGTGCTTGAGTATTTGATTCTTTATTATTCCGGCCATAATGAATTAGAAAAAGTAGTTGGCCCATCCAACAATCCACCAAATCACAAATGTAACAAAAGCTCAAAATTTACAATCGTCCTCATTGGACTTTCTCCAATTAAAACTTTATTTGAACATTTCTCTGAACCTGGAAGTAAAAATGTTACTCATGGAATTAATTAGAAACTAAAGAACTTTCGAATCTGCAAAGTTTAATTGCGTTTTTAAGTAAATAATACTGTTAAATATAAAGTGGCCCTGGTTTGCCCATGGGCTCGGAATTCTTCAATATTTAGCCTCTTCAAATATTAAATCCCTTGGCAATTGATAAGAAAACAACTACTGTTTGTACATTAATTTACCTTTGTTAAGTTGTTGGGGCGGTCCAACGCCTCAAACCAACACCCCTCTAGAAGGGGGACAAATCCTTTAAATTCCTTTAAATATCTATTATTCCCTTTGTACTAACTCTATCGAGTAAGTCGAAATCGGTTCTCCGAACACTTCAACGTGGGGGTGGAGAATGAAAGTCAGGTGTTAGAATTGGGCAGGTTTCAGGATCAACTATCAAGTTACGCCTTCGATAGAATTGAGTACATAATTGTGATTCTTGATTAATGCTCGTGGTTAATGCAATGTAGCAAATCAACTTGACCTCTTAAAAAGATCATCTTGTTAATGAAGTATTGCATGAATAGTATAAATGTACGTAACAGAAATTACAAAAAGTAAGTGAATGGACGGTGAAGGTACAATTGCTAGGAAAACTTGATATTATTAACGTTTTAGGCATAGGAATGATTCAAATGTTCCTCTGATAAATAACAAACATATTATTATTTTCAATTTGCTATTTAATGGTGGAACATTTAAATCACTCCTATACCTAGCACGTTAATATCGAGTTTTCATAGCAATTATACCTTCACCGTTAATTCAATTACTTTTGGTAATTTCTGTAGATATTGTACATAATTGAATGGAGATGTAACGAAGAAATGATTTTGTCAAGATTTTTACTTTTAGGTATATGTGTAAAAAGTTCATTATTTTATTTAAAGATCTTATTTATGATTTATGACTAGCTACTTGAACACTAGCACACTTTTACCAATGAAGTTTCCAGCATTGCGAAATGCGGTGTCGAATTGATGAAGGAAGAAAATGCGGGCGATGACGGGGAGGACGACACCGCCCTCAACAGCTCCCCTCCATTGGCTAAGAACATGGCCAATTTCGGGTTTCGAACCAAATCCCAACCAACGGATCGTCGAGGTCCAAAATCCCTCACCGCGTTCTCCCTTCTCCGTTTCGATGTAAATGGAACCTTGACGGAGAAACCATGAGAGGCTCCGTCGAGCTGAAGGTCCTTCAGCATTCACAACAATGTCAAAGTACCTACACAAACGAATTCAAATAACTAAATTAGTTTCTTAGCTAATTGAATCATACTAATTGAGTAAGTATTTTAGTAAAGAATCAATTACAAGGCGGCACGGAGGTCTTGAATATCAGGAGGAATAATAAGATGAGCCTCCGCTCCAACAGCCTTAAAATTGAATTTTTGAACTTCTTCTCCTGTTGAGATGCTCACACGGCCGCTCCAAGAGTGTAAAACTTGAACAGCCACGAGTCCAACGCCCTCACATAGACTCTCACCTCCGAGGTGAACCAAAACCCTGCAGAGTCAATGAGAAATTTTTCAATTCAAATAATGAGTTTTCTTAACAAATTGATCCAATCAAGACAAAATGTTTTAAAATGAATCAGTTGTATTAGGTAAGTGACCTTTTGTGGCGGACGGTAGTTTTGGAGAGCCCGTGAGCTTTAGCAATAGCAGAGAAGCGCAAAAGAGCTTCAGGCATTGTGGCCGCCTCTTCAAATGTCAAATTCTTTGGTTTGAGAGAAAGGAGTGAATCGTGGACTCGAACAAACTCAGCCATTGACCCAACTCCATATAACCATACTTCATCTCGGGGCTCGAATCGAGGAGACCTGGAGTCGAGAACGAGACCTGAAGCTTCTCGTCCGACAACCCATGGTGATTTCTAAATAACCAAATCTTTATTCGACATTCGTTCTTTCTTGATTTGTTAATTCATTCATTTTGACTTTGTTTTAAAGCGTATATTTCATAAATGAACCTTTCGGTGAGGAGCTGAAGCCTCTTTTGGGTCCACAGCAACAGCTTTGACTTGAATAAGAACTTCATCTCGATGGAGTTCTGAAGGAATTGGAACTTTTCCTACTTCTAATCCCTTTAATGCAAGTTCTTTCGTTAGTTACTTGGTGATTTTGAATATTTCAAAGATATTAAAGGAATTTTAAAATTACATTGAACCCGGCAACGACGGCTCTCATGAGAGCCCTTGAGGGAGCTGGCTGAGACTCCGAACTCGTTCGGACGGAGAATCCAACACAAAATCCAACGAGGGATCCCGCAACGAATCCGAAAGCCCCGAAAGCAACGCTTTCACGGCACACTGAGAAAAGTTAAGGTTTTACAATCAATCTTATAAAATAATGAACAAGTTAATGAAATTAAAGAAGGAAATGAGGAACTTTAATTACAGTGGGGAGGAAGAAGAGCTGAGGCTTTTGCCCATGTGGCAATTGCAAATTGTTCAGCAGCGTCTTTTGCTCTCCCAGCAGCTTCAGCCCATGCTCCAGATGCATCGTCAAGAGCTCCAATGGCAGCTCCATAGCTGGCCCTTCCAAATTCAACAATAGTCCTCCATCCAACCTATGAGACATCCGAAATAAAATCATCGAATACAAAGGCAATTAATTATTGTTTGAACAAGAATAAATCAAATTGTCCAATTTTATATCCAAGTTAAATATTAGTTTATGCAATTAGCGAGCTAAATAAGAATTACCTCTGCTTTTTCCCATTGCCTTCCTACGGAGGCCGAGTCAACAAATGTGGTCATACCTTCTACCGGCACCCGCCGGCCTCCGCGCTTAGCCTCCCCAGCATCCGCCAAAGAAGGTTTTATGACCCACTTAAACCTCCGCCCTACTCAAGACTTCACCAGGATATGCTTCCACCACACAGAGTCTATCTATCGAGACTCAACCAGCCTTTCCATTTTCCATATAGGATAAGGAGTAAAGAAATGAATTTCCCTGCTCAACAGCCAGGATTTAGACATAAGTATAAAAGAACATTTATTCTCATCTTCCCCGGCCGAACCCTCCGCCTCCACGACCACCACCGCCACGTCCAAACCCGCCGCCGCCGCCTCGACCAAATCCGCCGCCTCCTCCGCGACCGAAGCCTCCACCTCCAAACCCGCCTCGTCCTCCTCCGCCCCGAGGTGCTCCTCTTCCTCCGCGGAAACCTCCGCCGCCGCGACCACCTCCAAACCCGCCTCGTCCTCCTCCTCCTCCTCGACCCCGTCCTCGACCGCCACCGCCACGCTTTTGATCCCCTCCAGGAAGGAAACGAGAGAGGGGCAGAATCTTAGCAGGGTCAATCCAGAACTAAAATGGAAACACAAAGTGTAAGCAAACCGGCTTATTCAAGATTACCGAGAGTATTGTACTCTTTCGTTAATCAGAGCTATATTATTAATGGGTGATTAAAATGTAAATACCTTGTCGGCAGGCTTGAATGAGCCCGCTTTCACATCGTCGGACAATTTGACAGAGACGTAAAATTCTCTCAAGCTTCCAAAAATCTCGTCAATCTTGCCAACCTGCTGCTTATTCTCGAGGTATATTGGAGCGTTGAAGTAAGGAACATCATCTAGTTTGACCTTTATAACCAATTCTTCTTGACAGGCATGGGTCATGTCGCCTAAATGAATCACACGTTCTGGTGGGCCCATGGGTTCATTTCTCCATCCGCCCCCACCTCCACCTCGGCCCCCTCCTGGAAATCATAATAGTAAATATGAACACTTTAAAACCATTTAAATTCCATAAATTAAACTATTTAATTAATGAATAGAATGGTTACCTCGTCCGCCCCCGCGGCCGCCACCAAAACCTCCTCTGGGAAGTCCCATTTAATTTGATTAGTAAATAAGTCCTCTTTGAGGGAACTTTTTAGTTTTTTCTTGTCCACGCGACTGATTTTAATTTAGCGGTCTCAAAGGGCCAGACTCATCTTCGCATGATTAGAAAGTGTCATATTGCCCTTGTAGATTTTCCAATCATGCCCTCGCTTCGCTAGAGTTCATGATTTATTAAACCTACATCTATGCCTATATGAATGAATATAAATGAACTAAAAAAATAAACTACAGGTCAAATTGACAAAATTTCTTACTTATCTATCATGTAAAATTATATATCTACATATCAATATGATATATGATATCATATAATAGGTATGTCATTTGTCACTTTGAAACCTTATTTGTTTAAAAATATTTAAAATCATTACAAGCAAATTCCTCAAACTAAATAAAGAATGGAAATTATCAAGGAATTTTATTTATTTATTTAAAACATGCCATTGGCATTAAATAACGTTTAATGTTTTGTCATTCTGTGATGAGGAACTAAAAAGAAGAAAGGCAACCAGCGGCTAGGACAAATTATTTGACTCCTCCCGTATATTGTAATTCGTAATTCCCTTCGTAGAGTTATTTTCCTTATCCTTAAACGTGAAACCCATTTCCTATTTCTTCACTACCCCTTGCCTACCCCTTGCCATTATTATAATAAACATAAAACTTATATTAGCTAAAGCTTACATAAAGCTAAAGATCATATAACTTTTAAAAAGGTTAAAAGCTTAACTAAAGAATAATTTACATTCCAAGTCCCTGGACCCATTAAGCTTCTTCATTTATATGGTTACAGTCTATCTAAATATTTATTATTTTATTTAATATTAACTTTATATTAATTATATTTAATATTAACTTAAATTATATATTATATAATAAATATTTATTATATAATTAAATTATTTATTATATAATAAATAATTCCTAATGATTAAATTAAGGTCTAAAATGATAATTAGAACTAAAGTGAAATATTTTAGGTTAACTATCCATATTTCGACGAACGAAGAAGGTGGTTTAACCATTTGAATGAGAATAGCTCATCTTGATGAATTCTGGATGGGTTGGACCCCTCCGCTCTCATCCCCGCTTGTCTCCACAAATGGAGAGTAGTCGGAGGGGAGGGCGGACTATCAACAGTGATTTCAATTCCTCGGACGAAGAGATGCTCGGCGGCTATGGGACCATCGAGTTTGACCGAGACGGCGAAGAGAAGATGCGACGGAAACTTCGCTTCTACTTCATGAACCCTTTAGAGAAGTGGAGGACCAAGCGGCAGTTCCCCTACAAACTCACCATCCAGCTCATTAAGATTTTCCTCGTTACGCTCCAGCTCATCCTCTTCGCCTCGTACCGATACGCGAACGTGAGCTATGGCTGGGACAGCAAAGTCTCCTTCTCCCATCTCCTTCTCAAAGACTGGGACGCAGGGCGGGAGTTGACAACGTACCCACCCACGATGGGCCCCCTTGCCGTGTACACCCAGGACAAGTTCTTCGAATCCATTGACTTTGCCCTTAATTCCTTTCGGGACGTGCCGACGGCCGCAGTCGGCCCCTACTTCCACGTCAACTCCACAGCGGAAGCCCAATTCTGCGTTGATCGCTACGTCAATGGGGTGATCGATGGGAGCAATGCGAGCTTCGTTTTCAGTAGAGACACCGAGCACCTTTGTCTTTCTTTTATTATCCACGATGGGGAATTCTCCTGTAGGGAGTTGTTCAAAACCCAGAACTTTTCAATCTCCTTCCCAGCCCTGCTCGAAGCAAATCTAATTTTCGTGCTGAAGACCGTGAGGTTCAGAGAGCTTGGTCCGCTCAACACCCCCGACTGCTTCCTCTTTGACATCAACATTTCCTTCAACAATCGCGGACACGATGGGCAAATTTTGCTCTCGCTAGAAGCAATCCCGACCAGATTCTCTTGTAAAGGAGATGTCAAACATTCAGGTGACAAATAAAATAATCATTAAAATTTAATTGCATAACTAATATTTTTAAATATCCAATTAGCTTTGAGTGCAAATAATAATTTTTAAATAAACAAGGTTTAATTGTCATTTATTTCAGATGATAATAAATTGGAGCGAATTGGGCGAAGTCTTGTCAATTATCTAGTTATTGGGATGTGTAGCTTGTCATTTGTCCTCTGCTGTCGAGCTATTTATCGGGCACAGTTCCTAAAAGCCGTTCGTGTTTTTAAAAAAATAATTTTCTTTTAAACAATTGTGATTTGAAAGCACATAGATTTTTTTTAAATTTTAGGAGGTCGTTGGGTTCTTTCAAAAGAATTACGCTTCAGATTTAACGGTAAATGATCGTTTGGAATTTCTGAATTTCTGGTACTTGCTCATTATCTTCAACGACATCCTCATCATCATTGGCTCAACTCTCAAAGAGGAGATTGAGAAAAAAGTAATATATTTTAATTTGGGGCTTTTTCGAAAACCAGTGAAAGAACCATGATAGTGGAATGAAGGAATAAATGTAGGGATCTTGGCAGGAGCTGACAGGAGAAGCCTGGAACATTTGCAGCTTACTCTTGGGCATCGGGAACTTGTTCGTCTGGTTTGGAGTTCTTCGTTATCTAGGGTTTTTCCGAACCTACAATGTCCTCATCCTCACGCTCTCCCGTGCAACTCCCAATGTCCTGAGGTTCCTTCTCTGTGCCCTTCTCCTCTATGCCGGTTTCGTCTTCTGTGGCTGGCTCATCCTTGGACCTTACCATGTCAAGGTATCTCATTACTATAAATATTCCTCTTTATCATAACTTACAAGAATTAAATGATTTATTGATTGTAATTGGGAATTCCAAGTTTTCGACCCTCTCCACGACATCTGAGTGTTTATTTGCCCTTATTAACGGAGACGACATGTTTGCTACTTTCGCTGGGATGTCGGGGAAAAGTGGGCTTTTGTGGTGGTTCTGTCGATTTTACCTTTACACTTTCATTTCCCTATTCATCTACGTGGTTCTATCCCTGTTCATCGCCCTCATCATGGACGCGTATGAGACGATCAAGTTGTACTACACGGAGGGATTTCCTCGCTCTGCACTCCATGACTTTGTAGCTGGGCCTCGAGATGAACCTTCCTGTCGAGGCTCCTTGCTCAATCAAGATAATGTGTCCATAACCTCGAGGAAAACCTCAGCCGGTGGGATCCTCGATTCTTTCGTAGAGAAGATTTGCGGATGCAGTTCCCCAACGTAATTCAATACTAACTATGCCACATTTACATATTTTGATTTAATTAAGAGAAATAAGATATTTGGAATTATCCATCCAAACATACAAACATTGAAAATGACGATTTAAATGAATTGCATATCCAAGATTAAAAACTATTTATTTATTCGTGTATTTAGGAAGGAAACGGTGCGAGAGGTGCTGGAAGAAGAAGAAGAACCTCTCATCAACACATAATTTTAGTTTTTAATCTGTTTAGATTTTATATTTGGCCTTATTTTGAATCACGAGTGCTTCTTCCTTGAAAGTTCACTCCTCCAAGTCTCCTCTCCTCTCAACCCTACTAGGCCCTAATATCAAAAAATAATAGTGGGAATCAACGAAGAGTAATATCAAATATTTACATGGCGTTAATCTTTAAGATTGCTTGCTTGAATTGATTGATTGGGGCATTTTAAAACAATAATCAAATAATAAACCTCATTAAACCTTCGATTTTTTGTTTACGCCCTATTTTCCCCTCAGTCGTTCCCCTTGCACCAAAATAAGGCCAAATATAAAATTAAAACAGCCTTAAAGTCTTTCCGTAAAGTCTTACTCATTTACGCATATTGCCATTTTCACTTAAATAAAGCTATTTTCAATTAATATGATAACTTAATATGCCTTTGTTATGCTATATAGCATAACAAAAGACATATCTTATATATTTATTTATTGTGTAGTACATTTAATAAGACTTAATAAATCGATTCAATATAACGCGACTTATTGGAAAATTCGACTTCGTTCAAATTTATACATATATATTATATCTACACATATAAATGTAAAAATAATACAAATGTGCAAATGACTATTTTCACTTCTAATTTTCTACTATTGTTAAAGCAGATACCACGTTCATTTGACACTATACATATGATTAATTTGTAATGAATAATTTCAGACTTTGATCTTGTCCAGTTCTTCGACCTTAAAAATTTAATAAATTATTAGAATAAGTTTTGAGAAATTTGAATTGAATTATATAAAATGATAATCGTATCAATATATTATAGATACATTATATATTATAAATTAGTAAAATTAAATAAATAAAATTAATAAATTTAATTAGAATCAGTTTTGAGAAATTTGAATTGAATTATATGAAATGATAATCGTATTAGTATATTATAGATATAGCACAGATTAATGATAAAATACTTTAATGAATAAGAAAATATAAATGTGATTACAAGATCGCGTAATTTCTGAGCTTCTTCTTCCATTTCTTCATCTTTTCTCCAAACTACATCAGGACCATTGTCGTGTTTGGCCAGTTCTTTGTAAATATTATCATTTTCAGGAAAATCTCCACTTCTCCTGGGGATTATGTGAACGTGGACATGCTAGGAAAGCAAATGACAAATTGTTATTTGATAATCAACATTAAGTGAAAGGAATGAAGCAAATTTAAGAAGGGATTTAATTATACCGGAATGGTTCGACCTGCTTCTGGCCCATCTTGAACGACCACTTGAGACGATTGAGTTGATGTGAAGTTTTCCATTAGTGTCTGAACCTTTTGTACAAGAAGGAAAAGATCGGAGACTTCCGCGTCACTGAGGTCGCTCAATCGAATTGCAACTCTTTTTGGAATGACGAGAACATCTATGATATGAATTGAGAAATTATGGTAAATCATAGCTATAATTTTTTATAAATAATTTCACTAATTAAGACTTACGACCAGGCAAAACGCATTTTTTGTTCACAGTGGCATAACTTAAAGGGGATTCCATGAACGAGAACTTTGCCTTGATTTTGATATGTGCAAAGAAGAAATCACTGGAGTTTGACAAAATTTGGTCCCTTGAAAGAGGGGTATACAGCTCTTTTCTTTGGTGTTCAGAAATGGGCATTTTCACTCTTACTTTCTTGACTTGATCCACGTCAACATGAGCAAAGAGAAGGCCAGGTTCCCCAGTTAATTCATTCATTATAGTGCCCCAAGGATCCACAATCTTAGAAAAGGATAGATTATTAATTTAATTTTTCAAAAAAAAACTTAAAATTAAGCAGATTGGTTTACAGGAAGTTGATTACCATTGAATGACCGTAAGAGCAGCGTTTACTGTTGTGTCGCCCAGTCTGGGCAGCGGCGATGACAAAGGATTGATTTTCAATGGCTCTTGCTCGAAGTAAAGCTTCCCAATGAGCCATTCCAGTTGGAACGGTGAAAGCTGAAGGGAAAGTCAAGATTTGGGCACCGAGTTCTGTCAATTTTCCGCTCATTTCAGGAAACCGAAGATCGTAGCACTAGTGTTACATTTAATGATCATTTGAAGAATCATTAAATATGGATTTCTAAATTGTACTTTTTTAGTAATTTAATTACGATTGCAAGACCAATCCGGCCAATTGGTGTATCGACGGTGACGAGTTCTTTTCCCGGTTGTACTGAGGCGGATTCTTGAAGACGAATGCCTTCAGACGGAAGGACGAGATCGAATAAGTGAATTTTCCCATATCGGGCAACAATGATTCCTTCTTCGTTAATGACAAAGTGGGTATTGGAGATTGGAGGGATGATGGAAGTTTCAACAGGATCTCCAGGTTTCAAAGGAGGATCAGGAAGTCGCTCGTGAAAACCTCCAAGAGAAAGCCAAACCCGATTGTCTTTCGCGAACTTGGTGTAGTATGAGAGCGTTGGGCCTGTGGAGAACTCTGAGAGTCGTACAGTCTCTTCTGCACTTCCACCGATGTAATCGAAAGCCTCCGGTAGGAATATCATCTTAAAATAATTGGTAAAATTATTAGTTCAAATTCAGATTCATAATTGAAACGTCATTAATGGAAAATTTACAAAAGAATAATTTTAAACCTTGACTTTATTTTCAACTGCTTCTTTGAGGAGGGATGAGACGTAATTGAGATTATCGGTCTTCTTTGGCCCACTTGTCATTTGAATGACGGCGATGTTGGGTTCTTGTGGCCGAGGTGCTTGGGACGACATGGCTAGTTTCACCATTGACTCGTTTCCTCTACTATTTAATGTGCCTACTCGTCGACGACACGCTACCCGTGCAATAATCATCAATGCATTAAATATATCTTCTATAAGCTTAACATGCGTACTTGACTTAATTTCAAATTATTTATTAAATGGATTTAACTTTCCATTAATCATTAAAACAAGAATTTCTTTCAGGTAAAAAAAACCTCTAGCGCGGAAGGAAGAGGTTTTAATTATTAAAGATATCCGTGGGCTGAAAGGAGATTTAATCACTTTTATTTTAATACCTTATTTGTTAGATCAATTAAACTCAAATTGAGAGTACTTTCCTCTAAAGGTTAATGAGCTTAGTATTTAAATATTTACAAATATTTATATTTTTGGTGATCCACGAATGCAATAAATTATGTGTGGAAAGGAGTATTGAGAAGTCAGATATCAGCTGAACTTAAATTTGTCCTTGCGCATAATACAAAAATTACTTCCTTGCTTGAGCTCGCTCTTCTTCGCTAACATACTTGGAAATTCTCTTTAAATTTATAAGGTTTTAAGTTCTAGAAAATGAAATCTACTAGCCTGAAAGGACTTTAATAGTATAAACATCATCTCAACGTCGGAAATTGACACTTTAAGGTATATTGAATATCAAATCAATCCTTTAAATATTTCCAAATTGAAAATACATTAATTTAAAGAATCTCATTATAACAATTAATAGAGATATGTGGAATAACTAGTTTTAAGAAATGCTATTAATATAATATTCATAATAAAGTTTTTTTCCCTTTAACGGTTTCTTTATAAGTAGGCATTTGATGTGTATTCATATATTTACAAGGGCCTCAATGAAGCGTTCATGGTGTAATTGCAATAATGGTTTTTGTAAAAACATTCTGTTATCTTGGACAGTTTTTTTTATTTCCCAAAGACGATTTACTCTCGAAGCCTGGAGAAATGATCAATTAAAATTGTTATGGTTTAAAACGATAAACCGTTGTTCTCATCAATCGCACATAGTACCAATGGCGAGACTTGTTCATTTCTGACTCTGCACATTTGTAAATTTATGTTCATGAGCAAATAAAGCATTAATTTATGCTTCTTATCTCGGTACTTGAACTCTGAATAAGCCTCAATAATCAGTAATATAATACCCAATGTTATGAATTTGAGATTACACTTGACATGCATGCATACATTTGGCATTTGGAGCACTGACGAGGAAATAGGTGATATGAATATTAAAAGTTATTTAATACCTAAACAGTTTATGTTTGAAAAATAATTAATTGACTGAACTGACAATGAGTTGCGAGTCTCCATTGCTCACTATAACTCCGTAGTATTCTTAAAGTGAAAAACGTATTAATTTTATAATGGAGCCTTTAACTAGGCAATTAGACCAAATAAAGCGTTTGTAAACAATCAAGCATTTCCTTCGACTTGTTCACGCACTTATTTTTAAACGTATCGTTTCCCCTGTGTTTCCAATTCTCTCTTGAGCATTCGACTCCATTGTTCAACAATTGTCAATTGGATAAAAAACATTATTTGCCATTGAAAAGCGTTGAAGGGTCGTTAGCATGGGCGTATCTTGTAGTGTGCTTCCTCAACAGGTCCGAAGGTTTAACAACATGAGCGATATGGAGTTCAAGGAGCGTGGAAACAAGTTCTTCAATCAGCGCAAATACGAAGAGGCAGTCCAATGCTACACGAGTGCAATCCGGAAGAACCCGTCAAATCCCTTTTTCTTCACGAACAGGGCGCTCTCGCAATTCAAGTAATTACATCTAATTTTCTCTTATTTCTATAAACTTACAATATACCATGGAAGTATTTATAAACCAAGTTATGACGATTGCTCACAAATTATGAGTTTATTTAATATATTGGAGCCTAATCATTTCATTCATTTAAGGTTGAATCGATACGATCTTGTTGTGTCTGACTGTCGCTCGGCCCTTGACCTAGATCCAACGATTGTTAAAGGTCATTTCTTTCTTGGACAAGCCTTGTGCGAATTGGAGTCGCTCGACGAGGGAGTTATGCATCTTCAAAGAGCCATCGATCTCTCCAAGGAACAAAAGTACTTACCTACTTATTCAATTTATAATTATGTTTTTTTTAATTTCCTCCATCGTTTTAATTAGTATTAGGATTATAAAGCACTAACTTACTTCTAGCATGTAATTTAATTCACAAATATCTCATTTATTTTGTCATTAGCTTTAAAGTAAAAAATATTTGACTAATTCTTAGACAAAATTACGGCGATGAGTTAACCCAAACCCTAAGGCACTGGAGAAAGCGTCGTTTTGCCATTGCGGAAGAGAAGCGGCTTTGTGAAGAGATTGAACTCCAGACTTATTTGACTGAGCTCGTGCAGAAAGACAAAGAAGAAAAGGTCAATATTTAACTTAAATGAGTTGAACAGAGAATAACTAAAATGATATTTCAGCTTCGAGAAACGAAGGCTGATCTTGAGCGAAAGGGGCTTTTGAATTCAGCTGAAGGGGACGAAGCGTTGAATGCTATTCGCAAATCACGTGACAGCACCACTTCTGAAATTAATTCTCTCTTCGCCAAAGTCGATGAACGAAGAAGGGTAAACTTTAACTTTCCAATTAATTACCTTTATTATCTAAAACTTTAAATTGACATGAGCATTTAAAGATGAATCAAAGGAAAGGAGTCTCATACATTTGTTTATATATACATACATATTTCATGTAGAACCGCGAAGTGCCCGACTACTTGTGTGGGAAGATTTCATTTGAAATTCTCCGTGATCCGGTTGTTACTCCAAGTGGAATCACTTATGAACGGAAAGACATTGAAGAACATTTACTCCGCGTGGGCCATTTTGATCCCGTCACTCGTATGACACTCACAGCCGATCAGCTCACTCCCAATTACGCCATGAAGGAGGTCGTGGACTCTTTCGTAGCCGAGAACGAGTGGGCACTCGATTTCTAATCTCCTCGTCAAACTCAGCACATTTGGTCAACATCAACTCACTATTAAATATTCTTCAAACATCTCATACCCGTATATACATAATAATACAAAATTTAAATTAGCTATGTATTAATTATAGCATTTTAAATGCAAAGAGCAACGTATTATTTATTAGTTTGAAAGAAAGCTAAAAATAATATGCATGGCATTTACCTTTGTGTTTAATAAGTAATTAAAAGATTGGATTTCTCTTCATTTCGCCTTTTAAATAAAAAAAAGTACTTTCATTTTGAGTCTCAGTATTTATTTAATTTTACTATTTGAAATGTTAACCATGTTTTATATTATTTAAATTCTTTTTATATTAGGATTACACACATGATAATATGTATATGGTTATGTAATTTTTTTTACAAAATTTTTTAATTTTATGTTATTTAAAATAATTATCACACCCTTGCATTCACCTCAACCGTTGATATAATATACACTTTTTCATAAATCTTTTATTGTTTCTATGAACTATGCGATAACTTAAATTAGTTGGAATTGGGATCTAGCTGATTATATTTAAAAATTATTGATAATTTGTCAAGACATTAAGTAATTTATATACTTTGAAAAATATGAATATTTAAATAATTTAAGATGTTGCAATTCATAAATATAACAAAATATATTTAAATTGGAGCAACGAAAATTGCGGTATATTAATATAATTTAACCAGTTTTTAAAAAATGAATAAATTAAAGTTCTGCTTATACATTTCAAGTTAAAAAATGTGTAGCTAGTTAAAAGTTAAAAAACGTACCTAATAATAATATATTCATAGTAACTATATAAATGCAAGGCTAAATCATTGTAAATAGAAATGAAATTCTGAAATTATAAAATTATGTATACAATTTATTCGTTTGAACTGGATTATTGAATGTTGAATGATATTTTTTTTAAAGCGTGCGAAAATATTTAATTATTACGTGTCTAAAATATAACTAATACGTATAGGTAATTTTTATTGTAAATTACATAATAAAGGCGCTTGAAATTTTGAATTGATTAACATAAAAGCATAATAAACAAATCATAATGATTGGTATCCATTCAGTTCTGGATTTATATCAATAAGGAATGTTTTAAAGCCAAAAATTATTCATCCCTTAATGGAGGGCACGATTAGGAGATTCGGAGCAGCCCGGAACATGTCAATTCCTTTGTGCAGCACAGCGACTTTCGGGAAGCACAATTGAAGGAGGTTTTCGGCGAACTGCATTTAAATTCCTCAAATCATTTTTTTAAACATGAAGCAATTAACAGACCTTAATGGCGGAGTCGCCACGATTCCCTACAACTGCAACAATCTTTCCCTTGTTGGCTTCCAAAATGGCTTTTTCAGGAGTGTTGATGAGGTCTCCTCCAGGACCAAAAGCCGTGGTATAAGGAATACTCAGACTTCCTGGCAAGGCCCCTCTGTTGAAACTTCAAACAAAAATAATTTATATGAGTCTTGAAAGAATCGTGGAAATTACAAAAGCAGTTTAACATTCCTTACTCTTCATTATTCCGAACATCAACCACGACCATGACGGGCTTAGAATATATTTTTCTATCCAAGTCGAGAAATTCGAGAAATTCCTCGCCGCTCAGTCTTGGACACTTTTCTAGTTTGAGCTCTTCGAGCCCGATTGGCTCATATCTCTATAAACAATTCTCAAATAATTTCCTCAAACAATAGTTTATAGTGATTCTGACAATATTCATACCAATTAAATGTTTTATTTATTATTTTATCACATGAGCAAATCTTAGGCAAATGAAATTGTTAATTGACGTACAAGTCCTTTGAAGAACGAACGAGAATATTGTGTGGGGTTTTTATTCTCATCTTCCATGTTCGAACGTCTTTTATTCAACCAGAGAAAGTTTGGTTCAATATGAGGATCGTGTTTGCGAGCCAGGCAACTATCAGGAGTTCCATTGTATATTTCAACTGAGTCTTTCACACATTGCTCAATATTCATCTCTGTAAAAATTTCTATTATTTCTAATATTCCAACTTGTATTTCTTGGCATAGACAATGATTTTTAATTGTGTTGGCAAAGAAAATGAGGTTTAATTGTTTAATTAATTGTTTAAAACAAAACCTGGCATGTCAGAGAAGAGGAGAATGCACTCATTAAAGCCAGATGCAAGGAGAGATTCTCTCAATTGGAAAAGGATGGACAATCCAATACAGAGAGAAAAATTTGAATCCCCCAGGAGCAATTTGTCCCATAAATGGAAGATTTTATGCAATGGGAAGACGTCTACAAATTCAAAAAATTAATTAATTGAATTTTACATTAATAAAAATTGCATAAAATTATATGGGCATTTAATCTAACGTACGCGAGAACATAGTTAAGAACCATGGAATTGCATAAAGATCCGGAATGAATCCGATTGAGTCTAAATGATTGTGAAGTTGTGGATCATGAAAGGCAATCAACTGTGAGAATTTTGCTAAATATTCTTGAATCACTGCCGAATTATCCTTCAAAAAGAAATTGTAAAGATACTTTAAGATGAACGTTGAGAGACATGCGAACGCCATTGCTGAAATATAAAATTATAAAGATTAATTAAATTTCCCAATAATAATTAATTCTATAACTAAGAAATAATAATTTGCCTAACTTTACTAAATGTTCATATTAGTCACATCTTTACCTTCATCTTCAAAGTTCAAGTAAAGAAATGGAGCTGACAGTGAGTCGAGACCTTGCCAGTAAACATATTGATCTTTGTTGGAAACGACCCAAGCCTTGAGGATTTTTTTGAATTTCTCGTGCCCAGATGAGGACGAGAGAAGTTCGTCATACTGATGGCAACGAGGAATGTCCACTTCAATCTATTAAGTAGGTATTTATCAAATTAGTGAGATATTAAATACTAATTAATACAAAAAATGTTGGAAAGTTTCAATAATATTTGTAATGTTCAAAGTTCCTCACTTGTCGGTCCGTAGAAGTTGGCGTGTCCTTGTCAATGGTATAGTAATTATCTTTTATCGGACCTTCAATTCGAAGGAGTGCTGACCAGATCTTCGCTCTCAGAAATGGTGGAATGTCTTTGTTGGCTTCTTCGCAGAGCCGAATATAAGGCCATGGATATCCCTTAATATTCAAAAGTTAATTTAATTGCACATTGATTGAGTTGTAAAGCAGTTGTTTAAATTACTTGAAGAAGTCTATCAAACAGGAGAATTCTGCGAAATTGATGCTCAATGTCTTTCTCTCGTATTATGAGCGGAAGCGAGTCGGATTCTCGCTCATATTGTTGCTCTCGGTTCCTAAATCAAGATGAAAGACAATGTCGATTTATTAGAAATAAAACAATGGGCTTTAATTCAAATGACAATATTAGCCACTTACATGTTCGAATATAGCAATGGATAATAGTCAAATTGAGGTAATATTGCTATTCGGCTCTTTAGTTCTACGAGTGGGAGAATTATGACTGTTGAGTCGAGCAGCAAGCCACGTTCTTTAGCGAAACCTCCTCGATCCCCATCCAGACTCATTGACCTTATAATGGTATTCCATGAACTTATTAATCCGGCTCACTATGTAAATTGTAATTAGGTATGTATATTGTAACATGGTAAATTAAAATTTACGTGGGGAGGGACAGAATCGCTGGTTTATTTCTGGTCAGCCCTTGGCGTTTTAGCTCTGCTAAAACATCTCCACCTGCCAACTGCCAGAGATGGTAAACCTCTTTGAGAGGTCGAGCATGATTTAAAAACTCGTAGAAAGTCATTCCTTGATTGAAAATTCCAAATGTCTCTGGATGCACAATGGGTTTAATTTGATCTGTGAATATAAACTTATTTGAAAGAAGATCTCTTGGACTAAGGCGCTTTTCTTCTTTGCTTTCCAAGCAGAGTCGTAAAAGCTCATGGAGATTCTCCGAATACCACTGCGCAATTCAAAAAGAAAAAATCATAAATATTGTCTTAAATAAATATAATACATAGAGTAGAAAAGCTCATTTTTATACTTTTAATGCCGATTGTCCTTGGTATTCAGTTAGAATGGTATCCAGCAAAGAACCCTCAACCTTCCGGAAATCCGTCAGCTTCTCGATGATTTTGTCAACTTTAAGGCCAGCGAACAGTTCACGTTTAAGAATAATTTCGAGAATGATGATGCCAAGGCTCCAAACATCTGACGAAGGTAAGGCCGTTGGGCTTTCTCGTCCTCGAATGTATACTTCCGGTGCAGTGTATTTGCATACACCTACTGGAAACCCAACCCAGTCGCCTCCATGGGTCATGTAGTCAAGGCCGTAATTGAAGACCTTGACTTTACCATTCTTGTCAAGCAAAAGATTTTCCGGGCACAGGTTCCGATTCACGAGGCTGAAATTAATCATGAATAGTTTTATTAATCTTTCAAAGATCTTTAGTAGAGAAACTCGTAAAAGAACAAACATTTTAAATTGTACCGGAACTAGTATTTTACCCAAGAGAATTGAGGTGATCAAGAGCACAGAGGGTCTCGAATGCCATGTCAAGAATCATCTTGTCGGTAGTCTGGGGGCTTCTTTTGAACTTCGTCACATTGTCCGTGTAGTATTCGCTAACCACAATGATCCTTTCTATAAATTCAAAAAATTAAAAAATCAGCATCAAGTTTGGCAAATAACAATTGGTAATTAATCAATGACAAATTGATTGAATGAATTACCGCTTTTTCCGCGAATAATCTCAACATATTCGCAGAGATGCGGGTGTGACAGCGTTTTGAGAAACTGAGATCGTCCTAAAATTCTAATTGAATTCGGGGTGAGAGGCAATCCATTCGTTCCGCAAGCCTCGTTCCGTTGTGACGAAGTGAAGAACGTCACCCCGAATTCGCAATTAATGAGATTACTCTCGTTATTTTCCTCCATTCTGTATTTCCTCTACTCTTTCCGTAGCAATTTCCTAATATCTAAGGTTATTCAATTTGTTTGAAAATTAGGATGGGAGGAAATTATTGAGCTGACTGACATTCGATAGGAATAATAAGACTAGTATGATAGAATTTCTTAGTGAATGAAGGCTCATATGGCACATGTCAATGTGAAATTTGAAAAGGTTCCGATTTAAGCTCTATTGAAAATCCAAATTCTCAAAGTGCCCCTCTTGATCTGGAGAATTCACCTTTCTCTTTTTCCTTTCATTTTTGATGGACTGACACTTCATTTATAATAAAGGATACTTATGTTCATATTCAAAGATTAAATAAAACTATAAAATATATAGCATGCCATTGCATCATATTTTAATAAGAGCGAAGGAGAATATATGTACATAGAATACAAAAATACTTGTATAGGTATATTATAGCATAATGTTAAATGAATAAAATAATCTTGTTTTCATTTCATTTTCTTAGTCATTCATTTCGTCTTTCATTTAGTCTTAAACTAGCATTTATATATTTCAATTTAATAATTATTTAGACACAGTATAAATATGTAATAATTTAAATTAATTTATAAGTAGAAGAGTATTTTAGAGAAGACTAGGATTATTGAGGATCCAATTGGAAATGAAATTCCGAATGAATCCAGTCCGGTATTCTTTTGATGGGCTCCTTCATAGTCCATTCGTGGAACTCGACGTTGTCTTCGTGATCGATCAAAATGATGGTATGGGTTCTGTTAACAAATGCATTTTTAATTGATTATTAATTAAACTATAAAAAATTAAGAAGGCATGCCTGAATTTAGTTATTTATGTGCTATAAACAAGAAAATGGGATTTTTCTCACCTTGAACCGTATTTCCTAATCGGTATATGAACAAAGTTTGAGCTTAAATTCTTCAAAAACGGCGCAGAAAAGTTTGGTACTTGTTCGGTCATTTGGCTATCCGGGTAATGTCTAAAATAGGTAAAATCACAAATTCAATCTCAATGTATAAAATAATAAAGACTCGGGGAATTTGAGAAGTCTACTTATCAATGTACTTATTTTATATAATACCTTATATTTAAACCTTTGAAAGCTATGACTCAGAATGCAAAAAACTCACTTTTCAGATGACTTCAAAATGCTTAACAATTCCTGTATTATATGTTCTTTGTCTTTGATTTTGGAAGATGAAGCAAGGAGTTCTTTCATTTTTTCCTCCCCTGATGCAACTTTTTTGAAAGGTTTCTCAAGCAGACTGTTTCCAAAGCAGAAGAACTTTTTATTCATGGGGAGCAGAATTGGACCTTTGGAATTGACATTCGAGTAATAGCACAAGGAAATTTCTTTTCCTTTCCTTAAAACAAATAGGCAAGTGATATTAAGATAAAAAGTGTAAAGATAATTTTGTAATTAAACTCACTTGATGTCAAGAAGCACAAGATTGAATGGATTAAAATCGTTGGCTGTTTTGTCAAGTTTTAAACAGTATTCAGATGCGTCGAATTCAGAGATTAAGTAATCATTTACCTTTAAAATATCGAAATTTTACTCATATATATATATATATATTACTCATCAATGTAATAAGTATTTTATTTATACTTTAACCATCTCAAATATCAACAAGAATCTCAATTTTCTCATCTCAAGTCATTTGTACTCACCAAAAATCCCCTTCCAGACTTCTCCACGGAAAAGCTATTGGTCATAATGTTCAGAAGAGCCCCGATTTTCCCAGATTTTTCCATGGCCAGCCATGTTCCTCCTTCTTTCCCTTTCTCCAAATCTCGACCTTTGCAAACACATAGCATTCGTTATGTTACTAGTTAATCATATTTATATTCACATGAAAATATATATTAAAAATTATAATTCCTATTTGAATATTCCTTTTAACCCGATTAATTGCATGAAGTCGATTTTACTTGTTTTTCTTGTAAATAAAGCAATTACCTCCAATTGTTTGAGGGTGATTGGACCAAAAATGAGCAATTTGCGTCGGGCGTTCAAAGTGCTCGTCTCGATTGGAAGCCAAAATCACCTTATATGCGCCTTTCTCAGCCGACTCGTCCACGTACAAGAAAAGAATGCACATGTTCTTTCAAGATTTTTTCTCTCTTCGGGGAAGAACAAGAAATTCCTATGGTCTTTCGTAAAGCTGCAAAAGCAGAGACGTCAACGTTTCAAGAACAAATACTAATGATATTTAATGGAAGTGTTAATAAACGGACGTGAAACATGCATGATAGCGATAGGTATACTGACAATGTCACGTAGTCTTAGTAAACGATATGTATATAGTTGTTAGTATATCTTGGATCCTTTGATTAAATGATTAAATAGAGAAACAACAAATACAAAGTAATATGTTGGTCTACTATAGTACGTAATTGTATTGTCAATTATATTATACATATGGTTATGTAAAATTTAAATTGTATAACGAATCATATATTCATGAAAAGATGAGATGAAAATGGCGATAAAAGCATTACTGACGTTATAGTTAATCTTCGGGCTCATTCAAAAGTGCAAATTCCAAATCGACACTTCAAATGAACTTCTGTTCTTCGTTTGCAAAAAATAATATAAAAAACTCATCTTTATAATAAATAAATAAAAATGAAAAGGTGATGGTGGATCAAATGAGCAAGAACCCTGTATAGAACTTATGATCAAATGGATTCTTTAGTAATTAATCTACAATTTATCCAATATAAGAAATTTCAAAATAAATAAAAGTACAAACAAACGGCTATATGTCTGTCAAAAATGTATTAGTAGGTAGCATATTAAACATTTGTAGAAAGACTTTTATAAACAAGTAAATAAACTGTGTCTATTATATTTATAAATATTGGTATAACAAAGAAGAGGAAGGCGTAAAAAGATAACAGGCATATAACTTAAATAGTTACAAGCTCAATGCTCAGAAAATGTATATATACCTAATAGTCCTGTCTTCATAAATAGGTAGGATATTAGAAGCTTATATTAAAAGCTAAAAGTGGCGTTTCCATACTATGATAAAGAGACCCAATGATAACTTTTATGCAATTAACATTAATTGATAAGTAAAAGGTTATATAGAGGTAGGTAATATAATTTTTTAATGTAGGGTGTATTGATGCATCCGAACAACATTTTAATATTATTGCAAATAATTTTATGGAAAATTGTCTGAAAAGTTTTTACTAATGGTAAATCAACTAGGAATTATAAGTATCAAAAATGTAGTTCTTTACTTATTGTTAACAATAATAAAGTAAAGAACTACACTTTGGACATGGACCCATGATGTTAGAATAGTGTTTGTCTCATTATTCCCCAGATTATAAATACCTTTTAGGAAGACAATTAAATAATACTAGAGTAGTATTTAGGTAATATTATATCTAGGTATATCTTACATATTTAAGAAAACATCAAATGGTCCCTATATTAATTCTCCTTGGAAGAAGTTTAAATCAATATTTATCTTTGCATAATGAGTTCGCACTCTAATCAATCCAAGGATTTTTGTGCAAGCGTGCAAATAGCGAATGCGTAAATTTGGAATGCATTCAATTTCATTTATCATCTTGCAATTAAAAGAAGATAAACATATAAAGAACAATGATACCTACTTCGAATACTAAATATATATTTTATGAATACTTTTATTCTCTTTTTTCACCCTGCATTACCTAAGTTGTAGTATATCATTTTCTCATCACGTCGAATCGGATTGGAAAGTTCATACATCCAAGGTAGCATTACTAAATGTATAGGCAGGTGTCGTAGAAATTGTCAAGTTGTATGTATGTATTTGTTTGTGTTTTTGAGTTGGTGGGAGAAGTGAACCTTCAACTTGTTCCATATTAATAGAGAAAGCGAGTGAAGACGAGGGTTTTGAGGATCAATTAATGAGGTTTCCCCCTTGGTCGTACCTCTTTAACTCTCATAGTCAGGGGCTCTTGGTGGTGGAGGAACAGGAGGAGCGAAAAGAGCCTTTGCGTTGCCAACTTGTTGTTGAGGCCCTCAGTCTCGAGTTCCGTTTGATGGGGGTGGCCGCTCCAACGGCTCTTTCGATCCCAACCGGCTCTTCATGAGGCTCACTTCAAATAAAGTAAGGTTTTAATTTGCTCATAATGCCCATTTTCCTTCTCCTAATCGAAGTCTGATGTAGTTTAATCTATTTGGAATTCATCTTCACGTGCGTAGGGATAAAAGAATAGAAAATATTTAACAAACGGATTTTCCTCCTTTTGAGCTTCTGGCCTTTTCTCAAGGCCTTCGTGAGGAAATGTCCCACGGTTTATTCCATAACACTCAACTTTAGTTAAATAAATCTTAAACATGTGGGATTTTAGATTTACATATCGGCCAAAGCTTTAATTGAAGTACTTGAGGGAAACTTACCAAGTTAAATAGTCACAATTGGCCATTATTCTCGTGAACTTTTTCATTGATATTCATTGCTTTCATTGTTTTTCAAATTCACTTTTTGCACACGCACACAGGTGACTGGAGAATAAATCCTGGATATGCGCTTTAAATCGAAGCTCTCCGCCCTGGAGTAAAGATTAATTCCTCGAGAAATTATTAAAATTGTAGCTATTTGGCCCAATTATAAATATTAAGAATTAAAGAATAAGAAATTTCACTGGACATGCATTATACCATTGATTCCTAGTGATAAAAGGGGAAAAGTATACCTGCCTAATTAATAATGCGATATTCAATAAATATATTTAACCAGAATGAATATATTCAGAAAATTATATGCTTTTGAAGTCAATTTAATGAGTGTATTTTGAATCAAGCAATAAATAGGGAATTTAATCTAATCATAATTGAATGTGAAGGAGAAACCCTTTATCCTCTTCCTCATATTCAATGTTCAATAGTCTCTCTGGTCGATCATTATTCAGTTCACGTCAAAAAATAATTAAATGCGTTTAATGTTCCTTCAATACGACTCGACTATTAATTAGAATATGAAAAATCACAAAAATCGTAAGTTCAAATATTTATTTGATTGTGATCAATGTATCCATTTGTCCCAAATTAAGATTATTTTATGAGCATTTGAAAACGATATTTACAATTACTAGGTCATATATGTTATAAGACGTCTAATTTTTATTGGAGCACAAATATATTAATTTATCTGTCATTTTGCCAGATCCATTGTACTTATTCATGTACATATATATGTATTTAATCTTGAGAGGTTTATAAAGTTATAATCCCTTCATTAATGCTACATCTTGCTGCAATCCATTTAAAAATAAATTAGACGTAGAGATAATATGAAAAGCTATATGCAAGATTACTTGATTACTGAATGCCTGCTGACTATATAGCCTCACTAACTGAACGTAGAAGTAGAGAGGTATTGTACAATAGCAGTTTGGGATTGGCTAATTTCCACATTTCTAATTGCCACATTTTTGTCTTGCCTAAATTCTCCTTACTTCCGTATGTTTTATTTAGCCAAATTCATATGCATGATCACATCACTTATGAACTAAAGACTTTTATCTAGGAGAGTGTCAATTATCCTTTTGTCCAAACTTGAGCGTAATGAGTACTTCCGTTAAAGAGCTTAATTGATGATGTCTCATCTGTGCTTATTATATGCCCAAGCTACACGCAGGTTAAATGTACGATACTCATATTATCTTCTGTTCAACCAAAATAAATATTGGCTATTTATTAAATTATATTTATACCTACAGGAGCGCACAGACCTCGGCATAATTATACTCTTAACATACCTATAGAATTATTTCTGAAAGGGGAATTTTAATTTATAATATTTAAATATTTAACGAATCTAAAGAATCCAATCAAGACCATTCCTAAATGTCGACATAAACTGACTTTAAATCTTTATTTTACTACCTTTTGACTAAGCAATTTTTAAGGATGCCTATCATCAACGAATACCTTTGCTCTGCAATTTTACAAATTTTACAACCAATAATTTATTTTGGGATCTTATTAAAGTTGCGCTTATTAAGTTATCACCTGATTTAATTATGGCATACTTAGCAATTTGAATTATTCTATTTACAATAATATGCTCATTTATATATCACGGTCTAAATCTGCATGAAAGTAGATATAAATTGCCAATATTCTTTCATTAACTATAATTTGGAAAATAAATGGACCTTCTGATGATTCACTAAAAATTGAACGTTATTTGCGTTGTTGTCAGGCAAATGGAATTGGAGAATCAAAAATAATATTGAGAATTAGAAAAGCTAAATTTTTTTAAATTTCATATCATTATTTTAATTTTAATACATTTTTGTTATAAGTATAATTTATTTCCCTAAATGATTAGATTAATTATCTCGCATCCTTATTAAAAATTTTCAATGTTAAAGTCCCTTCCTCGTGATCTATAATTATTAATTGTGAATTGACTTGCTCTTAGCAACTCTTTCCTTCCTGACATTCAATTGAAGAGGGATTTGAGGAATGAACGTGAACGACGCCATACAGAAAGACACGTTCTACATTTCTCAGACCAAGTTCTTGGTATTCTTATTCAATCATCAACTAGGATGGTGTCCAAGAAGAAAAGGTAATTGTTGATAAATCTGTTAAAATCTTACCTACCAATTAAAATAGTAAAATTTTATAGTAATTTTTTTTACTTATTATCTAAATAACTTTATTTAATAATTTACTGAACAATTGTAATTGCAATCAATTAATTCTCTCATGAGCAGGGCGCGAAGAGATGTTGCAATGGATCAACGTCAAATTTCAAGACATCTTACACTTGGAACTGATCAATGAATCCAAGAAGAAGAAGAAATGTTGTCTCAATCCTTTGAGCGACTCCAAGCGTCCATTCTCTCATCTTATCATTCATTATGCTCAAAAACCAGCTGGTTCTCAAGAAATGGAACTCAGGAAAGTTTGCTTCAGACATCATGACATCAACATTGCCAAAAATTGGTCAGACAAGCTTCGAAATAGTCTTGAAGGTATGAACTTTAATTGTTTAACTTATGAATAATTAGATTAATAATCATTATTAATAATTATCCGGGCATTTTGACCAAGTACATTATAATGAAATGTTCCGCAAAAATTAGTTATTAGTTTAATTACTAATTTAATTAATGATGTTTTGGATTTCAGTTTGCTCCACTCTTCGACCGAAAAACATTTTGGTCTTTGTGAATCCTTATGGAGGAAAGAAGAGAGGAGTTCACATTTTCGAGAAGAAAGTCAAACCCATTTTGGATCTTTGTCAAATGAGCTACACTGTGATTAATACCACGAGACCTAATGACTCCACTGATACGATCATTGGGATGGAAACGGAGAAGCTTCTCACCTTCGATGTCATTTGTGGCGTGGGAGGAGATGGAACTCATGACAGAGCTTGTAATTCAGCGATTTTTGCATTGTTTGATTATTATTAGTGTTCTTCCATTGCTAGTGGTTGTTCTTGTATGGACATAAACAATTGACGATTTTTGTTCTTTGCAAATGCAGGTTAGCGGTCTTCTTCTCAAATTTTCTAAAGCAGCAGATGATCCGAATGAGCTGCTGCCAACCTCAATACCAATCGCTGTTATTTCTGCTGGTAAAACTTTTACTTTTATTAATGATAATCAATTAATATCTATATAAATATGGAAGTAGCTATTTATATTACATTTACATTGTATTGTGTGATCGAACGAGAGTCATTTTCATTATTTTCATATAGTTAAGTAAATATGGATTTAGAACCTTTTATTGTTAAAATGGGATAAGATGAAAAGCTATAATCTATCTTATAAATGTTTTTCCTCTCGTCCTATTAACATGAAATACATACTGTATTAACTTGCAAATGTATAAGCATGTCTAAATGTAAGAGTAAAGAAGTGTATTTTCACATAGGATCCAGTAATGCACTTGCCTGCTCAGTCCATGGAACGGAAGATCCCACAACAGGAGCAATTTATCTCGCCCTTGGAAACAAAGTTCCACTCGACGTTGGAGCCATACATAATGAGCAGGGAATTTCAAGATTTATTCTCGGGCAGATGTCTTACGGTCATTTGGCTGAGACTCTCGTTTTATCTGAGAAGCTGAGATGGATGGGACCGAAGCGCTACGACTATGCTGGTAACTTTGACTCCCCCCTCATCCATTAATATTGTGATTCTTGTCAAATCCCGAAGTTCCCAACAACAACTTTACACAGATATGAACCGACACTCGTCTTGATCTCCCTGGAGAGTCATTTGATAATTTACAACTGTTTTGAATTTAGGAGCTAAAAAGTTTCTGGGCCATGCTACTTACGAGGGAACGATTGAAATGCGAGTGTCCAAAGAGTCAGAAGAACCCACGACCTGCGGTGGCGGAGAAGCCTGTGATGTCTGTTCCTTGGCAGAACAAAAGATCTCGTATGACTATGAGTGGAAGCGGATCGACGGGGAGTTCATTGGTCTCTCCTCGTGTCTCATCAGTTGTAAATGTGCTTTGACACCTTTGGGTCTATCTCCCTACTCGCATCTCTCGGACGGGAAGTTGGAGCTGATCGTCATTAGGAAAACTTCGAGGATCAATCACCTTCGCTATCTCATCCGGACGAATCAAGACAGTCGAGAAGTGGTAAGAACAAATATTTTCTAGTCTTTTTTTCTTTTCTTTTCTTTTCTTTTCTTTTCTAGACATATATATATATATATGTCTAAATCAAGGTTGATCCAATAAATGCTTTCAAGTACATCAGATCGTTTAATGACATTTATTGAATATAATCATTTGATCTTTAGCTCATTGATTCTAATACGTTTTGAAATGTTAAAAGGATTTTATTTTTTTTAGTTTAATCTTCCATTTGTGGAGCGATATCGGGTGAATGAGTTCATTTTCACTCCTTCTCGTTGCTGCAATAATAATACGACGGTCGAGGAGAGCGAAAGAACCCAAACCGACTCTGTGCCCTGTGATTGTGGCTCAATAATCAAGAAGAAAACTTCTCTTTGGAACTCTGACGGAGAAATTTACAAAATACCGTAAGATCTATTTGCTAATTTGCATTGATAGATTACCTTGAATTGAGTCATGATGTTTTTATCATTTTATTTACTAATGAAATAATTTTTACAATTTGAATTATTTTAAATGATTCAGGAGCGTCCGCGTCACTGTTCATAGTGGACTTGTCCAAATCATGGCGAGAGGAAGGCAAAATTCAGATACGTAAAATCAAATGACAAATGTTAATATTGACAATGCCAATTTCATATCACATTCCTCAGAACACTTCAATACAAAGAATTGAACAAACACGCACCAATTTATGTATAATGCTAGTAAGCATATCTTATCTAAAACGTCAACCTAGATAGAGTAACGCTTTATAATCATTATTTTATAAAATAAATAAACATTTATGTATCATTGTACGGTTAGTCGTAAACAGTCACAAATCAAATGGGAATATTTTTGAGTAAAAAAAATAATTATTTTAGAAAATGCAAAAAATGACAATGTATCTTTGACGTCTCATTTTAATTTAGCTATTAGGTTGAAAGAGGGAGAAAAGTATTATAATGTACTTACCTAAAAAAAAATACATTGCAAATGTGATAAGAGAAAACGTCCAATTAATGCTTAAGGTTTTATGATAGATTAAAACTAAAGCGATTTCATTTTGCTTAAAATGTTTCGAGTGAGTGATAATCTAGAGTTTCTATACTATTTACTTGTATGTATATTTGCAAATGAACCTAAGTATTATCTCAACAATATTGAAGTTATAATTTCAAATTTGCTTTTTATATTACCAAATTCAATCTAGCTCAGTTTTTTTTAGAAAGAAAGAGCAAAAATACAATGAATAATTAATGAAATGAGTTTAAAAAAATAACTCACACACGTCACATTTCATTTAAGCTCAATTAGATTGATTGAACTACATAAACGTCGATAGGACATTATCGAAATTATGTTAGAATTTGGTCTTTCCATATTACAAATAATTCAGTGTTCATCATACCATGTGAACCTGGGATTCAACGACTTAAGAATTATAAACTCTAATACTTGATAAAATTCTTATCAATTAGTAAGTACTTACTTACTTAATATTTCCCATATCTCAAACTACTTTTGGCTTATATTTAAAGTATGGACATTTGTGACATTTGCCCAGTTAGTAAACGATTGTGATTCGTTAACATGATATAATTTAGTTAATGATGAATTATTAACTGTGTATTTTCTTTTACTATTTTTTGTAAATAATGTCAAGCTCAACTTTTAAATGTGAGCCAAAGAAATTTCAAAGTATTTATGAGCAATTGCAAAACTAAAACAATGATGAATTAAATTTTACAAAGAACATATAAAATAAACCTACTAATAATAACTTAATAATAAGAGACAAATTAGTGTATGCATATAGCATATATCATAAGTTTACTATGCTGTGCGTACAAAAAATTCTTGAATTAATGAAAATATATCGAGGTAAATGTATGTAAATAATTTGCACGCACTACTTTCTTAGTTAACAATGCTACTTATTACCTATTTAGGATTTGGTAATTGCAGTACCTAATTGCTTTACATGCATCTTCCTTTACTCTAAAACAAATGGGTGTTTAATATTATAAAAATCATGTGAATTATAAATCATATTCTCAAAAATTAAATATAACCCTTATTATTATCAGAATCTTCTTGCTGGCAAGATTTTCCTTTTTTATAATTTAAATTTCAAATCTACAATTATTTAGAACTTACAAATCTGCTTCCTATTTGAACTGTTTCAAAGGGATTTATAACTCATGCACAAAGGCAGTCAAGTGAATAAATTAGCCGGGTATAAGTAATTGAGTTCAAATAAATACATGCAAAGAATAATTACTTGAATAAGTATTAAAGCTAATTACTAATATTATAAAAATACCAAATACATTGTATGACATTCGCATAACTTCCTGTGCATTAATTTCATTGTAATCAATATTACACAATTATATATGTACGTATTAGGGAACTGAATATTCTTATAATAATACTCATTTAATATCAATTTCATTTACTTATCATACTTTAACCGTACTTTAACGTCAATAGCTCGAACTGGTAGGTATTTATATATGGTATATGATTTATCTTTAATCTTATATTTTCTTCATTGACCGTGATTTTCTTAAAAACAGAAGTGTGTTAATAAAAATGAAATCTTCCAACATTGAATTTTTTTTCATTTTCACCATGTTTCATCTGCATGGGATCTGTAATCATTGCATAATAAAAATGATGAATCAATTTAGTATGAATCTATGAATCACCCTTTGTTTTAATTATGATCACA
The DNA here is from genome assembly GCA_009869795.1 of Neelides sp. FZ-2019. Classification (NCBI taxonomy): domain Eukaryota; kingdom Metazoa; phylum Arthropoda; class Collembola; order Neelipleona; family Neelidae; genus Neelides; species Neelides sp. FZ-2019. Next base: position 361 of record VJMY01000354.1, on the reverse strand, counting down.
TATGACAAATTAAAATACTAATTACTTAACAAGATATTTTTGACATTTTGACTATCCATAATTAAATTTCACTTCTTAAATGTATATGAGTCTGTAAGTGTCTCGATTCTGGATCGCATTTTAAGTTTTTTCCTCATTTGTGAAGTAAGGATATAAAAAGGACATGTAATGAATAATGCATGGAATGCTGAAAGATTAAATAGCAGTGATAGTTTTTCTTAAAGAGCGAAATAAACAGTTGAATTCAATTTATTGAGAGGAGCATTTGGAAACGATTGAATCGAATTTACTCTATAACCCTAGCTTTTTCTATTTATATATATATATATATATATATATATATATATATATATATATAAAA
>VJMY01000353.1:0-78714 GCA_009869795.1 Neelides sp. FZ-2019 | reverse complement strand
CAAACGAGCTAAAATTGATCTTTATTTGAACATCAATGTAACATATAGAACGTTAGACAAATATAACATGAAATAAGACAAATTTTTATTAGTTTTGCAGATGTAGTTTTGCTAATTTTTCAATTTTGAATCAAATTGTTATTAACTTGCTTATATAGTAGTGAATCCTAAATAGGAAGGTACCTAATCAATCAAAGATTGAAGATTGCTTTAAAGTGCAATATTGTATTTTAATATGAATTTTTGTAAATGTTAAATTTTAAATTACTAAATCAATAGACAAAAATGAGAATAAATTCAATGAGTGAAATCTGTTGAATTTGAGTAGCATATTCAATAAACTGTTGTAAGTAATAATATTTTTAAAAAATAATATTTCAACCTGCATTGTTTTATGGATAAGACCAAATTCGTATAAATGAAATTGAATTTAGCATCTGTAGTTATTTCTTTATTAGCAATAGCAGCGTCCTGTAATTGTCGACTGTTATAGATAACTCATGTAATTAGGTCACAGGTATTGAACATGGTACTTATGTACAGCGTAGTGTTTAAACCTACCGCTTAAACGTCATACGTGTACATATAGCATATTCAATATACACTAGAGCTCGTATTATTTTTCATTTATCAGGCACTTTTAGGAGAAACAGATTTTGATTAAAACTTTAAAACCTAATGCGATTTTCAACACACTTACGCTAGATATCTATATAAAATAACACATCTCAAAGTTTTAAGGCATTTTTATCGATTATTAATCGTAAATATTACATGTAGTTACACATTTTCTTATCATTGTAAATTTAATTACTCATAAACAATAAATTTGTCATTTTATTTTTCACAGATGGATTTATCAAAGGCATACATTATTAGTATTACATCATAATAGTATTTGAGACAATTTACAATATTTACTAAAGAATTTAAAATTACAAGAATTTTAGTACGAGGATTGTAAATGAATATTTAGTGAAGAAATACATAGAACGATGGTGAGTTCTATAATTCTTATTTTAATTTCGAATGTCTGCAAGGAAATTCTTCACTAATGGTAAGAAGCCAATTTACTTTTACATTAAGACAATTTAAAACGACGATAAAGTACCGCAATTGTTACAAATCAACCTAGTAAATTGCATTATTACCATTATATAAGGTATATTATATAAATACCTAGTTTACAAATGCATGTATAATTATAATACAAACTTAAGAATATTACACTTCAAATTTGAAAGAAATACTAATATTATTAGCACAAATGAATGTTATATTAGTTCATGAATGCATCGATAAAAACGAACTTACAAGTTACAACAAGTTCAGAAATATTTAATATTAGCTTAACACTTTACGTCCATTATTTAAAGACTCGAGTCTGATGATGTACATGATCATGTACTTAATGAATATCGTTGGGTTTGTTTAAATAGCTATTTACCTATCTGTAATTATTAGTTCGACACTTATTGCGACATAGTAGCTAAAGACTTTGTTTCTTTACAGTAATTGACCAAGTTTTCAACGCTATTCTTCTTCTAAACTTTCATTGTCATTATATAGGCTTTTAAGGCTATTCAAGGCATAGATAGAAGCAAATTCAGATCTATCGATAAGAATCTCTTTTGATTTCAAACGCCAATCTCATAATTATATCTCATAAAGATTCTCGGGAAATTTGTTAAACGAAAAGTAATATATTAGGAACTGGTCTTAATCAAACGAGCTAAAATTATTTAGTTTAGGTAACACTATGAATTACTTAATAATAAACTAAATAGCTCGTAGGAATGTGTAGCTTTTGATCAACAACTAACGAAATTCGTAGTGAGCATCATTTTCCCCGATGGTAATCTGGACTTCCAAGGAACGAGGATTCGCATTAGAAGGCTTGCAAATGAACCGCCCAGAAACCCATTCACCTAAATGATCAAAATTCATACACTCATAATCAATTTAAGAAAAATTAAGATGTAAATCCTTCTAACAATGACGGAATGGATAATTTACCGGTGGAGACTTTGACTGGTTTCTCAAGAAAGAAGAGGCACTGGTTCCAATGAGTCAAAGGGGAATCTGGTGAAGTCGAGAGAGTCACGACTCGAGAAGATCCCTGAGTGAAAGAGACGTCGAAGTATCCGACGAGAGCCACAAGCTTCGTGTCTCGCTTGGCCAAGAGACCGAATCTTTTATCAATGACCGCATCTTCATAGGCACAGGTCGTCAAGTCCAAGCCGAGGAGGTTAAAGGTCGAAGTGGCCACCTCGCTCTCTTTTACGTGTTCAATGAGTGGCTCCTCAAGGGCTCGCTTTTTCATCGCACTCATGGTGACTCCATAGACATCATCCCACATTCCGATGATTTGATCATACTTGTCTACAACCATAAACATACGGTATGAAATAAAGTCAAGTATTTTACACGACGACGATATGAATCTGAAGGCCAAGGGGATACTTGGAGAGTGTGAAACATGTTTAAGGAATTTCACCTTCGTTGTCGTAGCCCGAAATATTGATAGCTGCCAGGTTGGGAAACATGAGACCTCCGTCTTTGAGAAATCTATCTCTTGCCGTGAGATAGCTCGAGAGCATTCCTTCGAACAAAAGGAAATACCCCATGAACTCTGAAATCAGAATGTCGACTTTGCCAGGAATCTCCACATCTTCAATCTTTCCAGGAATGAATCGGACTTGTTCATCCATGCGATTTTCCCTGTAACGGATAGGTTAAAATGAGAAAGGGGGAATTTAGAGAAATTACGTCGCGATGTGCATGGCCTCATAAATTATTTTCGACTGATCTACGGCAAAAACTTGACTCGCTCCAGATCTAATGGCGAAAAAGGACAAAATCCCCGTTCCACATCCGCAATCTAAGACTACTTTATCCTGAAAGTCAGTTCTATTGAAGTAAAAGGCATCACGATAGGCCGAAGTACGTGGTTTGTCCTGTAAACACAACTCGTCTTATTATTCCAAATGAGTTTAAATTATTTTCTAGATCTATAATTCATAGTTACTTATGGCTAGTTTAGTAAACATAATAAGAACTGCATACAAAGGTTCACCTAGTACTCTAGTAAGTTCTAATGTAAAGTAAATAAAGATAATTAAGCGTGTATTTACGAGTCAATGAGTTATAGAATCAAAGACTTACACCGAGCATGGAAGCATGAATCCCTACTTCGTCATATGATTCAAAATAACCTTCTGCTTCAGGAGAAGTCCGTTTCCGTGCAATACCTGGGCTTTCATTTGAATGTTCACTGAACATAACGCGGGCCAAGATGGCTTGCATGGCCTGCCGGAATTCCTCAGACTTTTTTCGACTTTCCACCAAGACCGCATTTTCCTCTTCGAGCTGATGAATACGAGCCACGTAGAAAGGAATAGTTCCCTCGACCAACCCAAGGTCCTTCGGCCCTTTATCCCCTCCTTCCTCTTCTGACAATGGTTCGAAAACTTAAAAAATAGTCACAAGAAACGCGTCATTAGCTCTATCAAGTGAATTATAAGTAAATTAGCACCTTTAAGTAATTTACCATATATTACAACTTACAGAAGCTTAGCATCGGGTCATTTTCAATCACGGGTCGTAAATAAACTTCCTTGTCCCATGGAGCTACAAGCGACTCGTTGATTTCGAGGAGGAGAAGGTCGATTTCTTCTTGAGCAGCATTTTTTTCGTTGTCTAGTTTCTCGTGAAGAGCGAATCTCTTTCGGAAGTAATTTGTCATTTGAATATAGGCAATCTGATCCATTGAGAATTTCTTTTGAAACTTCAAAACATCCACGTTGTGTTTTTTCTTCAAATGTTCATACAAGAACAATTCAGCGGAAGAGAACAATTTGTCGCAAAAGTAACATTCGCCGATTGAAACCTCGTCATCTTCTGGATCGCCAAGGTCGTCGCAAGATTCCCCACTGGAAGAGCTGCTATCTGAACTGGAAGAGTTGTAATCTGAAAGAGTAAATGATGAATTGAATTTAAATTCTATAATATATTTCACACACAAGCCATGCAACTAAATTATTTACTATGATCATAATTCACATGATTTTAAAAGATTTTATTTGTAATGTTACCTCCGATAGGGCTAGGCGTTCTGAAACCGTTGAACGCAGATCCTTCGTTAGCCAAAGCACCCACGGTTCTATCATCGTTCTGGCTCCCTATAAATGTTATACGAATTTTAAAATTTAGTTATTTAAATCTGAAAAGCAGTGTATTCTTAGAATTCTTACATGACTAACAAAACGTGATTATTCAAGACAGCTTAATTTAATAATCTGAGTATAAAATATTTATATCAATTAATTAATAAGCGTACCAGGATTTGATAGTTTGCCTGGATCCACAAGATCACTTGAATATTTGGCATCTCCAGTTACTAAATAACCAAGTTAAAATAATACCATGATAAATAGTCTTTGGTAGATATATATTATTGTGTTAAATGATAAAACTTAGATAATAGAGAATAATTAAAAGCCCAAATACCTCCATTCGAAGAAAGCACTTTTTCAATATTAAAATCAGCATTCCCGGTTCCATTGCACATTCCTTGACCTTCCTGTTTCTCCATTCCTAAAATAAGGCAATACATTAAAAATGTAAGTCATTACCAATTAATTTGATTTGAGCTCTATCAATAATCAAAAGGTCAATTATCGATTTTGCATCCAACTCGGCTAACTATATTAAGAGCATTTAATTTCTCAATGCAAAGCTAAGCCTTCAACCACGTGGTAGTTTATACTTGTCTAATTGCATGTACATATCTATAATAGATATGTGTGTGGAAAATTGGTTCATTGAATTATTGAACTCTAAAATACAAATAATATATAGTATGCTAATTACTGCAATGTAGGACGGGAGCAGCAAATTTAAAGAAGAAATGAACAAAGGTTAGACCGGAACTAGACAAATAAATGAGTTTAACTGTGAGTTTAATTGAGAAGAGAGTGAATTCACGAGGGAGGACCGCAAGTCACCACACGATTGATTTTTCATATATTTGAGGAAGAGCGTGGAAGGGGAACAAGAGGAGATAAACCCCGCACCAAACCAACCGGGAAAATGAGTGAATTTGAGCAAAAATAATTACTCATTCGCATTTCGCGTTCGTCAAGTGACTTTTAAGAGGATTCGTCATTCTTTCACGCCTTATCATACATTCTCTCCTAATAATCGGAAATTACATTTACTTACCTGATCTCTTTGTGAGAAGACCTTAGTTCTAATTACTCTTTTACCAACCTGGTCCGTTCGCCCAAAAGGTAAAATATTTTCAAATACGACCGAGCAAGTGTTTTCTCTAATATTGAATAAAAACCATTATCAAGGCCGCAGTCATTTAAATGTTTTTGATTTTTTAAAAATCATTCCGTACCTAATTATTCTTTTATTCATTGCTAATTTAATAGTAAAAATTAATAAAATATGCATATTGTGCTATGTCATTAAATGAATTGATAATGTATAATATAAAATTATAATTGTTTTTAGAATTTTATAAATATAAAATATTTTTTAAGTGTTTTATTTCTGCTTTTAGACATTAAGATGCCTCTCGAGTGGCTTTTCGGTCGACAAATGACCCCTGAAGAGATGTTGAGGAAGAATAAAAGGGCTCTTGATAAAGCAATAAGGGATCTTGATCGAGAAAGAAGTCGGATGGAACAACAGGAAAAGAAAATAATCGCTGATATAAAGAAAATGGCAAAAGAAGGACAAATGGTAATATAAAAGTTTCAATTTAAATAAATATGTTTCTAATGGAAAAATTTACATTTACGGGCGCCACCCGCCAAGGACACTTGATATATTTTCTTACTAAATCGATAGTGGTGATCACAGATATGATAATTAATAGAGGTAGAAAGTTAAAATTAAAAAGTTACAGCTAATTAAAGTTAAAATTAATTTTCCTATAAAAGAAACAATAATTAAGAAACAAAGCTAAATAAAACCGCGTGAGAATCTCTTTTCCTTGCGAGGGAATCAAATCAGTGCGATTACTCACGAAACCAATAGATGTAATAAGGAAACTTATTAAACTCTAACCTTCTTTAACTCGATAATTATAAGTTCCTATCATTAATAACCATCAAATTCGTGATCTCCACTATCGATTTAGTAAGAAAACATCAAAAGTGCTATTGACGGGTGGCGCCCCGCAAACGTAAATTTAGCAGTTTCTAATTGCTTAACTATCTATTTGTATCAAATCTAATACATAAATATTGGTTGGTTCATTAATGCAATGAGACTCATTTCATCATTATTTTTAGGATGCTGTAAAGATCATGGCGAAAGACTTGGTTCGTACACGACATCACGTTAAAAAGTTCATGCTGATGAGAGCAAACATTCAAGCTGTCTCAATGAAAATCCAAACCCTCCGGTCCCAAAATGCGATGGCTGAAGCGATGAAAGGTGTCACGAAGGCCATGGCTAATATGAATAGGTATGAAAATTTTCAATGGCCGCTTTGTTTATGCTCTAGAAAATGTTAAATTATATTAAATGTCTCATATTATAATTATTATTTCAAACAGACAATTGAAGCTACCACAAATTCAAAAGATTCTCCAAGAATTTGAAAAGCAGTCAGAAATCATGGACATGAAAGAAGACATGATGAACGACGCTATGGACGATGCCCTCGGTGATGGTGAGGATGAGGAGGAGAGGTAAGGACTTTTTAATTAATTAATTTAAAATCTATTATTACAATTGTTACTAAAATAATTATGCTTTTGTAGCGACGCCATTGTTGGTCAAATTCTTGATGAACTTGGCCTTCAACTTAAAGATCAACTCTCTGGACTACCTCAAGCGAGCGGTGGCTTAACACAACCAGTAAAAGAACCTGCTATGGCAACAGCCGTTGGGGATGCAGACGCTGATCTTCAAGCCCGCCTTGATAACTTGAGAAGAGAATGATTTTAATCATTTATATAACTAAACATATTCTGTAAGTTTGTAATTTTATTATCTATTATTAAGTAAATTCACACAAGTTAATTGTTTTTGGATTGAGCATCTATTTTTGGAAATCAATCATTTAAAAGATTGATGTATTGTTACGTTAAATTTTTCTAAAAAACATCATAATTGGTCAGTTAATTCCTATCATTTTTTCATTTTAAGAGCTACTTTAGGTCACGCAATTAAATATATTGATTGGTTATAATTATAATAATTTAATTTTATCTATTAAATATTCATGTTTGAATTTAAATCTACTTATTAATAAATGTTAAAACGAGTTTTAATATTTGATAAATGTAAAAATTGCACATTTGGGAAGTTTCTATTTTAATATGCGCTTTATTATATTGTACAAATTCTCGAATAATTTGTTAAAGAATTAATAAATTTGTCATAATAAATATTAAATTTATAACTCATCATTTTTAATTATTAGATCTTTATATTATTTTTCATGTTTCATGATTGGAGTTTGCAGTGATACCTATTACAGTTTTCGTTAAATATCCGCGAACTGTCTTCAGGCGAGTAAGAACAATAATTCCAACTATCCCAATAGCTCGAACTTGGTTGTACCATACTCCCCCAGCGCAGCGATATTACCTTAGTCATTAATTGATTAAATAGGTGTTCCTCTGATTGCAAGCCCCATTAAACTCTCTAGGTAATAGGAGTCTAATCTAATATACATTCATTAACGCTCTTACTAAAACGTGCATGATAGCATGTTAATATACTATATGTAAATGCATATTTATAAGCTGAATCAATTGATTCTCAAAGACTAAGAATGTCGTGATGAATCATTTATTGTCTCAATAATTACCGGTACATGTGTATATGGAAGCAATGCAAAATGTAGAAGTAGTAAAAAATAAAGAGTCGATGAGTAATAGGGAGGAAAATGTGGTGTTGTATTTTTCTCTTTACTATATGGTAAGTAGTATAGAGAGGAACAAAAGGGTTGTAATCTCCTCAGTTGCTGGAGGTGCCTTGTTTTTGGGCTATGATGAGAGAAACAAGTGGTTTGTGAGTGATTTGATCGGGAGGCTGGCCGACCTCCTCTTCGAGAAGTAACTTGTCGATAGTGTGCTCCACCACAGAGAGGTCTATCTCGAAGCACAGCAGTCGGGATCTTGGAGGCTCCTCCAGTATTGTCACTTTGTCCTTTCTCACTAGGACTTGACCATCTCGCACCATTTGGCTTCGAAAGAACTAGGCGAACTCTCCCACAACTCATCATCAAAATATTCGCTCCAGAGCCTCAAAATTTTCGTTTACCAAGGAAGGGACTTGGATCTTCGTATTGTTCTCAAGAGTTGAAGAGCGCAGTGTGTATTTATTGAGTCTCGTTCTCAGCTCTGACTATTGTTGAGATCCGTTACCATTTTTACGAGTTTAGAAGTATTCAGAGTGAGTGAAAAACTGGTAATTTGTGCTCTTAACATTTTTCATTCCCATTTCTTTAACTTTTATTGTGTATAGTTATATTTACTATATAGACACTTGTAATTATAGAGTATGTAGATGTATTTAAGTCAAGGCTTATAATAATAATAGTCTTGAAGCGTTAAACTTCATTCACCAATACACTCTCGCATGTACTGTTAAATGATCCATTTTTTCAACTCTCTCTCATATCGTATTTATTGACTCCAATCCCAGAAAATGCAATTTTTAATTTGAGTTCTGTTGGAATGGTAAAAGTTTCGAAAGTTTTATTTAAATCGTGAACCATTTCTCAGATTTTCCTGGGCTTGATTTGCATATTTGTTTGCCAAGTTAAAGTTGGTTAAATTCAAAATTGTATCCAAATCGTTTGTGCTTAATTTTAAATTAGCTAATATATCTAACGGTAATTGGAGAGTAAGATAATTTGAGTGACTGCATCATGAATTTATTTAGAAATGATCGTCATTCAATTATTACTAAATTTTGAATTTGAATGATAGCAAAATAGGTTAAGTTACGGTTATAATAATAATAATGATAATATTTTAGCAGAAACATTAATGAAGCATTTATAGTTTTTTTTAGATATTAGACAGATAAATTCTCGTTCCTTTTAGAGTGGATTTTAAAGAACATTTTTTCAGGGCAATTTCAGTTTAAACATGTTTGGTTAGAATGTGCTGTCCTTCTATGTATTTATTTTGTAAGTTTTAAGAGATTAGAAAGTTTGGACAGGAGAGTCGCCAAGTTTGGCTGGAGAGAGAAGTAAAAAGGAAATACTGTGTAGATATATTTTAATATTTTGTAAATTCAGAGTGACTCATTTAATACTTTTTGAAATTTTTAATACCAGAAATCGTCATTGGTTCTTATCTTTTTCAATTCAATGCTTTGTATTGCAACCATTCATTTTTTAAAAAATATGTTTCGATTGAATGCGTCAAAATAAACATATGTACCCATAAGGTTTTGCTCAATAAATTTGTTCTTTATCTTTTGTGTGACCGAAGAACTAATGGATTAATTTTCTTATCTTATCTCTCCTATATACTCAATATCAGTGACACTATTATTAAATAGGTAATAATAATAATAATAACTATAATGTCAGTCTATATTATTAAGCTGTTGTGAATACTGAAAATGTACTCATACACTTCAGTATACCTCTACATATAATTTTATAAATCAACTTTTATATTGAAAAATCAATATGGGTGATTAACAAATTTGATACGTGTTAGATATTAGATAGATATTATATTAATATTATACAGTATTTACATTTTTCATTTATTCACTCTAGTTATTTCCATTTAAAACATTAGATAAATTATTAACTCTTACAGATGCTCTTCTGTACGCCGTTAACCCGTGGCGAGTTCAAGTGGGAGTCAAACAAGCCCAGTGAAAATATTTGAATTGGGTATGAGACATTTTTGTTATTAAATATAATAACCATGGATGTTTGTTTCTAATAGCTCTTATTACTTGCTATAAAATCATTCCTATTTGTTATTTAATTTCAAATTTATTTACTGGCGATGAATCATCTATCGCTATTTGCCATTTTTATTTATTTCACTGTTTACTTAATTAGCGTATTATTATTATGAATAAAGTAAATTATAGCTTATATAATAATAGGTAAATAAGGTTCAGTTTAATAATAATGGGCGATTTCGTTTCACGACTTTGTTTTAGGAGAGAAAATGAGTTGAAATGATCAACGCCAAATGAAAATCTTTTCAAAGATTTGAATGCGATGGAAGCAAGAGTGAAGCCGATTCCTTTGCCTCGAAAGAGTCTCAATAGCAAGTTCGAGGTGAAGGAGAACAGCAACGAGGAGTTGAACAATGTGAATTTGTTTTCAAGTCCTCGTCCCGTTCCTTTGCCTCGGAAGCAAGTTCAAAGACTGACTCCCTCATTGCCAATATTTCCAATAAATTCGAACGAAGACGTGAGCAACCACAACGAAGAGGTGCTGAGGAATTCGAATGAGAAGCTCTTCGAGTCCGTCGGAGTTGAACTGAATAAAAGGGGCACAATCAACATTTTCAAACGCTCCTCAGCAACCAATCCGTTCGACAATGACTTTGAGAAGAGTCTTGAAGATGGTCATATCCACAAGGTTGACTTTCCGCCCAAGTCCAAGGACAAATTCGAGATTAATCGTCATACGAACTTGGACAAAAGTCGGTTTTCCTGTAGTAGCGAGGAATACTACTCGGATCCCAATCCAGAAGCTAAGCCAGTTTTATTTCCGAAAACCTCAACCAGACGCTCGATCGCGAGTGAAAAGGACGTCGGGGGGATTAGCATTGGTCCAAGTATTTACAAGACAGTGAATATGAAGAATGAGGTAGGAGGAAGCAAAGGGAAGAGTAAGTACGGACGTAGAACTGTCTCCTCCTTCCCCGTCATTTCTCATGACATGGAGAATGGGAATGATGAGGGTCGAAAAGAAAATGACTCTGGATCAGGGACGGAAACGAGCGAGTCGATTTACGAACCAATTTCCTCTTACTCCTCTTCATCTTCATCGGTGTCTGGGAGTGGAGGGGATCCATTTGTCTTCCAGAGTCAACAATCTCCCAGGAAGCCGAATGCTCATTCTGCTGCGGGCAAGAGGGTCACTATGAGCTCAATCGAAGATTCCCGTATGCCGTACATCAAGGCCTCTCCAGCCTTTCGAATCGGAACAGAACAAGGGGCCGTGAGGGCCAACTCCATTGGCTCCTACGATCCTCACTACGACACTGTCTTGGGCATCCCCCAAAGCATCCTTCCTGGAAAACTCATCAAGTCTCCGAATGCCAAGCTGAGTGAAAGTAGCGACATTTCCGAACGTCGTGCAGGAGGATCAGGCGGCGTTGTGTTGAGACGAAAAGTTGAGCCTCCCACACACGAGTACGACGAAGTTGCCATCGAGGACGGCATTGTGGTCTTCCCCGTCGAAAGAGAAACCTACAAGTTGAACCAATTGGACTCAGTCACAACTAATGATTCCTCCTCGAGTCTCACGTCGAGAAACTCAATAATCATGGAATTTGATCCACTTCTAGAACCAGAACCACTCAATGCTGTAGAAAATGTCAAATGCCCCGAGAATAATGCGGACCCTTCCAATAATAGGTACGAGTTCATTGAGGAAGAAGACGAAACTGATGGGGTTGCTAATGAGAGCAATAACAGGTTCTCTGACGATTTCTCACGTCCGACGATTGAGATTAAGCTCCAGCCCGAGTTCGGCAATCCTGCTTACTTTGAGAATAATCGTGACTCGGTGAAGAGCCATAAAAGTGGTTCGGGGAAGAGAAGTACAAAAATGAATACTTACCATTTCGAGCCGACAGGAGAAGAAGAGCTTCAAGAGGAACACTCCGAATCAGACAATGAGTACGAGTCTGTGGAACTAGCGACCTTTGAACTTGATCCTCCAAGGTGTCCTTCCCCTTCCACTTTCTCAACTGTTTCGACTCCGCCGCAATCGAGTAGTCCATGCCCCTCGACGACTTCGAATCTGAGTAATCTGAGTCAAGGCAAGGAGGGATCAGGAAGTTTTTTTCGCAAACTAAGTCAAAAGATTCGTTTAATTCCCATCAAGGAAGAACTATCCGCTGCTGGTTCTTTCAGTTCCCTTGTTTCGGCCGTGAAGCGAAACTCTTCTTATCATATTGATAAACTTCACAATTGTTCAATTTGTTCGACTGAGCACTCGGAATCGTCAAAATGCAAGTTTTCTCCCACGGCAAATCCATCAGTCATTTTTTCTACTTATTTGTACAAGCCGTCAGGGTTGAGTAAAAAAGACTACACGAAGAGAAGAGCCGTGTTTAACAATGGAAAAATTGTATTCTACAATGATAAATCAAATCCCATGGATGAGATTGAGCTGGAAAGGGTTTTACAGATCTCTAAAAAGGAAGATCGACGAGGAAGTTCCTGCGGACTGGATTTGAAATTCTTTCAATTCATTTTATCTGGTGGCCCCAAATCAATTATTCTTGGAGCAAGTTCAAACGACGAGAGAAATACTTGGATGATGAAGTATATTGAAGCTTTTACACCTTTCTTAGATTTGAAATTCCTTTCCTCCTACGACAGGGCTGGATGGTGTTTTATAAAAGTAATTTTCTCTATCTAGTTCTTTATTTGTTAACAAAAATGCTTTGTATCAATATTTTGGGATAAAAAATAAGTCTTTTTTTACCACAAAATTTTTTAATATTTAATGAAATACATATAATTTTAGGAAAGCGTGACAGGTGAATGGACTCCAAGTTGGATTGTTCTTAATGAAAGATTTCTCTACTTTTCTTTTGTTGGACGAAAACATCTTCCGCACGCTGAATTGGATCTCAGAAAAGCACGATCAGTCAGTAAGTGATGCTCAATTTCTATTCTTTTTTCTATTATTTAGCATTTAAATTAACTTTTTTTTTTCAAATTAGGTCTTATTATTTTTATGTATTTTGTTTGATTTGCCATTTCATTTTTTTCAGTTTTAAACCAAAAAGACGGTGGAGACTATAAATGTCCTTACGTTGATAATTCGACTGTTCTCACGATTGATATAATTAGCAAAATATTTTTTCTTCAGACTGAAAGTTCAAAGTTAACTTCCAACTGGGAAGATAACATTAAAACTGCTGCTTTGCACAATGGTCCAACTTTTGAAGAAAAACAACTAACACTTGACAATGTTCCTGTTATTGTGGATAAATGCATTGATTTTCTCTACGCTAATGGTGAGCCATTTTTCTTAAAAAGACTTAATTACAAATTCTAAAAACATACCGTTGTTTGTTTCAAGATTTCCATTTAAAATATACATGTGTAAAACTAATTATACTTTATTACTTGTGATAATATACATATTATGAACACCAATTTAAATTTTTTTTTACAAATTTCAGGAACTCTTGCCGAAGGAATTTACAGGCACAGCGGTTCAAATGCGAGAATTACTCAATTGTTGGCTGATTTTCAAAAAGACGGTTGGTCCGTTCAAATCTCACAAAAAGAATTCTCAGCTCATGATGTCGCCGGAACGCTCAAAAGATTCTTTCGGACACTACCTGAACCACTTTTTACTGAAAGACTTTACGACGATTGGATAAACGCCTCAAGTAATTGAATATAAAAACAATTAAACCATTGTTAATCTCGTTTTATTTATAATTGTATAATTAAAATGATACTATAAAATTTTTATAATTATATATATGTTATTTTGTAAATATAAAATTGTCGCGTTTCGCGCGTTTAACGAGAAACTTGAATAAAATTATGAAAGTTTTATTTTAATTAAAAATTTTTTTTATAGATTTAAGGACTACCGAAGCAAAGGATAAAGAATATATTCGACTTCTGGATGCACTACCACCAATAAATTTTAACATTTTGAAAAAATTGATTTGCCATTTATATGCAGTTCATGAATTACATGAGAAAAATTTGATGCCACTTATCAATTTGGCTCCTATTTGGGGACCAACACTCATGAATGTTGACGTGAGTACTTTTAAAAACTGGATTTCCCCTAAGCCTTGCAAATATTTAATAGGTAACCAGTTTAATTTTATTTATTTTATAGTCATCAAAATCAACTCAATCATTCAAGAATGCATGTTTGGAGACTGAAGTTGTAAAGGATTTAATTGAAAACTACTATACACTCTTCCGAGTTGAACCTCAGGAAATTGCAAGAGAAAAGAAAATGCAAGATGCTCTTGAAAACTTTCATCTTGGATGCACGAAACGAAAGCGCTCTGGTGATATGAGAATTTGGATTTACATTGGGAAAAAGGATGAAACTACTGCAGTTAACATAACGGTACTTTGTTCATCAAAAATTAAAATTTATTTCATCTCCTTTGGCATTAAATCAAATGGCTAATATGAAATTATTTTTACCCCAATCATATTTTTTTAAATTTATATAGTTGACTCCAATCAGCACAGCACATTTGATCATCCAGCAATTATTTGAAAAGAATCCTTGCGAGAAATCGTCTTTATTTGAGGTTATTTGTCAAAATGATCAAAGACAAGACGTTGAAAGGCCTTTACATCCTTCCGAGAAGGTGATTGAAACGGTTCTTCGGTGGAGCCAGTGGGATGTCGAAGAGCGAAAAGATAACTATCTTATATTCAAGACAAACAATTTATATCCTCTTCTTCTTCCTTTCGTAAGATTTAAATTATATTTTACGTGCATGTAATTTTATGGGAATTATGTTGACTATAATTTTTAACATATTAACATACCTCTAAATTCTAAAATTTACTATTTCATAGGCAAAAGAACCAACAACTGTTTATGGAGAATTCAAATACGCTGACAGTAAATCTAAAAATTTCAAAAAATTCCCATTCGAATTCAGTAAAGCAATATTGAAGCAATATAAGGATTCTAAGGTAATTAATTATTTTGGATGGATTTCATTTTAGCAAAGATATGCTTTGTAAACGCTTAAAAATACAATTGTGTTTATTGCAAGAAAGATGTTCGATTAGATTTCACCGAACATAAGAAATCCTACGTTCATACACATTAACAGGAATTCATTCATCTTGTACAAGAATTTTCTGTATAGGCAATCTGTTTGAAAATTACATTACAATCATGTTAATTGACCCCGTCTTTTTAACTTCAGGCTTCTCAGGAATTAGGATCATGGAAAATTGAAGACCTTGTCTGGTATCTCGGATGTGAGTCGAAGCGCAATCCTCCAACAAAGTAATCAATTTACTAAATATGATTAAGTCTGAATTAATGACTAGGCTCATTATAGACTAATTATAATTTGAAGTTGATACAATAACAAGTTCTTATAACTCCTTAATTATAGATGGACATTTACATTTCTGAAGCGGAATGACTCATTTAAAAGGTGAGATTCAGCATTGAATTCCATTTCTTTTTTAAAGTTTGACGTGTCCGTATCTCTTTTTAAATTAAATTGATAAGGGAGGATAAATTAATCGAAAAGGGCTAAAGCACAGATCAGGAGTTGGAAAGGGTGTATGAGTAAGCACTTGGCATAATTGGCTCCATAGTATTATCACTCACGATTCCACCTCATCGTCAGATAAAGGATGGGCCAATCCGAGTGAAATTAAATAATCATTTCTCTTGGTCATGCAAATTTTTTATATCCACTTGGTCTCAAATTACAAGTTAAAATTTCATAAGTGCCTCCCCGTCCTCTAATTAAAATTTGAACTCGTGTGAGGTGGAGAAGGCGGAGAAAGTTGGAAGACTCTGGAACTTTTCTCACGTCAGTCCTTCTCACCCCTTCCCACACCAAACTTTTTAAATGCCTTATTATGAGAAGAATCGAGACTTATTTGGAGGGGAATTAGGAAATCCCCGTTGAGGGCCTTTTAATTCTCCCCTTCCAATCTCGACTCCTGAACCATAAAGACCTTTACGGCATTATTTTTTCCTCCCTCTAAATACTTAATTGAAAAATGAATAGGAGGAGTAACCAAAGGTTTATTTGCAGGACGAAGGAGGAACCTTTTCTCGGAAATGTGGTGAGCTGCAATTCGGAGGAGGAGCTTTACAAATGGCTTGGAACCCTCGTTCTGGCCGAGCATCCTGAAGGCATCTATCCTTCAGTCATTGTTTAATTTTTTCAGGTCTTTAGATAGAATTAGATAGATAGGGTTTTTAATTTTTTACATAAACCATATCATATCATGCAATTACCCATGGGGAATTGTAATTTCTCAATTTCATACTTAAATATTTATCTTTCCTTCAAATAATTAAATGGATATGGTCAAGATCTTTTAAACAAAAATGTTGTAGCATACCTCTTTTTAAGTGTAGGTGTATATTTTGTACATTTTGCCATATATATTATATATGTAGTAAAGTAGGCAGGATGGTAATTGGTCGAAATATAATTTACTTTATGTTCATAAATAAATAATGACTTTACACTATTTTTACCCTATGTAGTATATAGCTTTTACGTTTCTAGTTGATAATTAGGTAATAAGAGCAATCCAAAAGAATAACAAATTCTTTAGGAAAGTGATGCAATGCATTATACTTCCTCTATTTGTATACAATAAATAAGTATATATCATATATGTAAGTATATACATTTTAGCTATTTATCCTTTATCTTTTATCAACCTGACTAACTATTCAAAGCCATAATTGTATAAACACATATACCAATAAGACTTTTACTTAAACTAAAAGATTTTAACGGCTAATTTTATGATTTTATTTTTTAAAAGATTTAAATCTCTGAATGAGCGTGTTTCCATTTTTCTTATCTTTAATGCTCGTAATTCATTAATATTATTAATAAAATAAACTATATTTCTACAATGCTCCTTTATAGAGATGCCACAAATTTGAGAATAGTTATTTTAAGGGGAAAATGTTTTGAAAATATTCATAATAAACAAATAAACATTAATGGTGCCTTAAATGAACCTTATAAAAGTCAAATCAAACATTAAATGCTACATTAGAAATATAATATTATATATACCTAGATAGATATCCAAATATTCAGTTTAGCATACAGTTCATTTAAGGACCTTTCAATTGATTACATATGCATATATATATTTAGTTAAGAATAAAATGGATAGAATTATACTTTCAAAATAATACCAAGAATCATTATTCCTTCGATTGCTTTTGCAGCGTAATTCAAATCTAAAAGGTTAGAAGCTTTTTCCTTAAATACTTCATATGAAGTAACGATCGACCGTTCAAATATTTTCTTTCAATCTCATCTTGTTCATAATTGTTTAACGTTCCAAGTCATATATGTAATATGTGTATTTATTGCACGAACAATTAAGTTGTTTGTAATTTACTTTTTCTTTATAAGTTGAACTGATTTAATATGAAGTGATATTGTACAAAAAAATTGGCGAGCTTCTTTGGGTGATAAAAAGAGCCATGTTAAGTATTCACTAAACAAGGACATTCGATACAATGAATTCTATTTACTATTGTTATCCAATATGTTTAAGCCAATAGTATGCATGTTTTGAGAATATGATATACTTACTGTTTTGTTAATATAAATACCTAGTATTTTTTAACAAAAATATTATATATTTATATATAAATATTATATAGGTACATGCATTGTACATGAAATATCCTAATACCCTTTAACGCTAAATACATAAAACGATGATCTTTCAACTGACTAATTTGTAAAGTATGTATACATATGCAGTATGAATGCAATGTTAGATTTAAGTATACATTTTTTAAACCCCGGACGATTCATATGATAAGTTTCTTTACATCTCAAAATTTCTTTTTACTTATGCTTTTTCTATTTTTACTTATTTTGTATATTCCGAATTTTATATTTTAATATGTATAATAATTGCTTGTGAGCATAAAATATAATTTTGCTTAAACTTATAGATTAATGACATTTTAGTATAAATGTTAGATTTAATTAAATGGAATTTTTTAAATTGATAATATTACCTAATATGCCAGATTGAAAGGGTTTTAAATTTTTATACTGAAGCAATAATATTATTAATAAATAGTTAAACGTGATAGTCGTTTTATGGATGAACTGTATAAAAGAAACCCCTCGTATTTTGTATATGCATCTAATTGTGTACTTGAAATCACGATTACACATATTGTAAAGTTAAACGATGAATAAATATTTAATGCGTTTTACTTACTAAGAAAATTTAATTCGTTACCCGACGTGTCATTTAAATATGTTATACGTGAATGATTTTTAAGGTTTTTTATGTTTCAAATCGAATTTATTATATTCATAGACCATTCTTATATGTATAACTTATAAAGTAAAGTAACTAAAATATTAAAGTTTTACCACTATTTGCTGAGACGAAAGAGGCTTTAAAAATAAAGTCGTTTATATATGAAACAGTCCCATGGTTTGATTCCAGCCTTTGTTTCAACGTGAGCCTTTGAGAAATAATAGAAAAAGTAGTGGGGAAAAGATGAGCTTTTAGGAATAGAAAGTCGTGAGGGAAAGCGGCGATGTTGGTAATAGTCGTAGAAGGGGGATGGAAGGAGGGAGAAAAGGGAAATAACTTTGCATGATTTACCTAAAATAGCATATCTATTATTGTAAATTTCTTGAAAAGAACGAGCGGGGCGAGGGAAGTTGATGGGCGAGGCAGTGAAGCTTGAAGTGGAACAATCAAAAAGAGAGAAACAAAGGGATCATATATGTCATAGAGTGAAGTTTATATGGCCGGTGGCCGGGAAGGCACTTCAATATTATGAGACCATATACAATAAAAGCGGGGAAAATAAACATGAAAGGGAGGAAGCCGTTTTCCTCTTTTTAAACCCATCCGATTTTTTCTCGTCCTAACAAGGGGACGCGACGAGAAAGGAGGGGTTGAAGAATGTTCATGTATCCTTTCAACCCGGGTGATTCAATTGACATGTTGAAAAGGGATCAATGCCGAGGGTCTTTGTTCATTCCCATCATGCATGCCTTGGACTGTCCAGAGAGATCATTGAGGGAAGTGTTTGATGGGTCGGAGGTCGCGAGGCTCAACGATTCAAGAAAGTGAGGAGAGTTTGGTCGTTTGGCTAAACTGGGTTACTCCGTGTCAACGAACGTCTGTTCAAATGAGTGAATGCGATGAGGAGGATGTTCTGAGGTCTGTGCAGGTGCCTGATCAATTATTACGCAAGTTATGAATAATTCCCCCGATGTCAGACCCCTGTGTCTCCCAACATCCAATTACGAAACTTAGATTCATCCGTCCGTCACTGTATCTTTCTTCTGGGTGTTCTCTTGTGACTCGGGCCTCCGTTGCGCGGAGATCCCAACTCGAGGGCGAAGACGAATGGAGGGAGGAGGAAGGAGTAATTACAAGACCCGGGTTTTTTCTCACGCTAATTAACTTGCAGGGGAAAGTTTCCTCCGTTCCCCAAAGACCAATAATATTGTGATTTTTCTTCAAAGTTGGAAATTGAGTTCAACTTCTCCTCGCCGTCCTCGGAGGCCGTCGTTAAATTGCACTTCTCATTTATTTCATTTCGCTTCATTATACATTTCACATTCATTCCGAAGGAGGTCGAGGAAGACGGCGGTGACACATAAGGACGAGTCCTATAATGTTAATCCTTAATGCTCAAACACCACACTCGTGGAAAGTTGGAGAGATTAACAAACTTTTCAAATTAGACGCCGCTGTCATTCCGAGGAGCAGGCATTTGCTTAAGAGTTTGAGGAGGTCATAAAATGTAATTGGGATTGAGGAAATTACGATGGAGGTGAGTGGTGAGGAGGAGCTAATGATGAACTCTCCTATATTTAGGACACGGCTCCTGCATTTTTCAAGCTCAGTCAGAGAGTCCCAGAGATTCCCATGTCCTGGGATGTCTATGAGTGTGTGGGACAAAGGGACCCCTCTCCCTCCACACCTGTCCCTTCATCAATCTTTCACCTTCCGCTCCCTCTTAACTCCACTTGTCGAGAGTAAAACAAGAGTGGTTAAATATGAATGACGCTGGCTCAGCATAAATTCTCCTCGTCAACTCTCAGCCCACCGACATAATTTTCAATTGTCATTCACTCATTGACTTCAAGACCTCCCCCTTCCTCAATCAACTCCCGTACACCTGAAGTGTCCAATTACCCACTCCCGCCAAACTTTATTACTACAATCTTTCACCAAATTCCTTATCAATAACTCTTTTTTTAAATATCATTCCACTACACTGCTCTGGCACGTGTGCGAGTCCACCCCCTCATGTTTCATTCCTTTCAAATAACATTTACCATTAGCCATTAATGACGATTCCTCACATCCTCGAAAGCGACAAAAGAAATCTGCTTGGAAAAAAAATTAAAATCATTCTCAAAAAGAGCACGAGGCTTAATGCCATTTAAGTGACCATTGATTGAAAGGGATTTGAAAGGAGGAAATAAAGGGAACCGAGTAGGAAATATCAATTAGTGGATTCGTAGAGGGGAGATTTATGTGAGAACTTCTGGTTCAAAACCACTGATTCAATTTTTTCTAAGTCGACCCAACGAGGGAGCCAATTATTCTCCCATTTGTTCTCCCTGGTTCGAGTTTCCTGAAGCGCCTTGACAAGGCGGGTTTCATTTGAGAAAAAGTTAAGAATCCTTTCCCCCTTCTGCCATATTCATTAGTAGACACTCCCTTCCAATTTCCTCAACTCCCTTTTCCCTCCACTTTGAGGAGGGGCTGAGAAAATTAATAGTCATTAATGTCCCTATTACTTCTACCAACTTCGTTTGAAATGATTTATCCTCTTGAATAGAGAATACATTATACTTCTTCAAAACCCTATTTTCCCAGTATATGTGGAGAATCCAAAGCACCCTATTATTTTATTCCTATGCAATTTGCAGAGCGCAAGCCTAAAATGTACGTTATATTTATACAAATGCATATTAATTATAAATTAGATTAATATGATGATCATTTTAATATGAATAAAATTTCTATTTTTCTCAGTTTTGAACAAGGTACTCTTTACTTAGAGATCTATTTGAAAATGATTTTTAAATGAATAATGAATGAATCGATATATCAATTATATATCAAAAACATCGCAAGTGCTACTGTACTTAATATGTTTACAAATATACTCACGGGGAAAAAGAAAGGGGTTTACGTCGAAGGGGGAGATTTAATAATTTTGATACATATATATTGAGCGTGGAGTATTTGAAGGACTGTCATTCCATGAAGAGTGCAAATGTATGTTAGTGTATGCCTAGCAAGCTAGAATTGATGAACGAGAATGAGTGTGTGTGTGTGTGTGTGTGTGTGTGTGTGTGTGTGTGTGTGTTGATTTGTTGAGTGAAGAAGGGCGAAGTGGGAGGAGAGTAAATAGTGTCTATAAGAGCGGAGAAGAGGTGGATCCCTGGATCTGTCTCGACTTACAGTCTAAAAGACCTCCAAGTAGCAGAGGGTTTCACGTAAGAGTGAGTTGAGGATGATTTAGTGAAAATAGCCGTTCATGATGGATTTCTCTTTAAATTTTTAATCGTGGACACAATAGGTCTCTTCAGCATGCACATGGAGAGCGAGACCGAAGGGAGCGAGGAATTAGGCAGGCAGGAGAGGTAGAAAATAAGGAAAGCAATCTTCTCCATCGCCCTTTTCTTCCCTTTCAAATGCTCACCTTCCTCCCTTTGTCCTCTCCCTTCCAGCCTCTTCAACTTAATTTCGGAGACGATGAGCCTACGCCGGGGCCTCTCATTATATTTCAACCGCGAAAGTGCACAATCATATCAATTCGCCCTCGCATTCAACTTTCTCTCTCTCATATCGACCTCATCATTACAGCCATGTACCACCTTCACATGCAATGAGGAATCGAGGACAGGAAAATGTATGTATGGGTATAACCATATCCTTTTGTCTACCTATTTTGATTGAGAACGATTTATGGCTGTTAGGCAAAGTTTCTTTTCATAAATTGACGGCTTCTTCGTTTGCCTCAAATTCCACCCGGTATTTTCTCGTTTCTAGAAATTCTCTCCATCGCCAAACTCAAATGCTTATTATAATAATTTCCTTCAGCTGGGAAAAATTCTCGCGTTGTAGCATATTAGAGAATATAACTTGAATACGATTTACGTGCGATGTAAATTCAAAACTACTATTTACCTACAAGTTTGTATGTACATACTGCATTTCGTAGAAAAGAATATTGCAAAGTATACTTATATGAATATACTCATGTAAATACATAAACATTTTGTTCCATCTTGAGATAGAGGCAAATTAAATAGAAAGTTTATGTATTAAAATAATGGGCATCGCAAAAACTAACATTTACCCAATTGTTTTAAAGGCTTTAGGGTATGTTTTTCAATATTGACATCGAACAAACTATAATTGCTCAATTTTTTTCAAATGCATTCCGTATCCAAATATAATATGCGTCATTCAAATTGAATACAATTTTGGATGCATGATGATTACCTACAAATAGCTTTAGATGAGGATTAACATATTTATGTATGCATTTTGCAAACTAAAGAATCTCCATTTCTCAAAATGCATTTAAAGTGTAGGGTAAGTTGAGCTGAAAGTATTGTAAATGAATAAAAAGAAGTCGAGACGGTAAGTGGCTATGAAGTTTGAGTGCATTTCTATGAGTGAAATGCAGATTGGGATGGTCCATAAGGTGAGAGGGGGGCTGGTGGAAAAAGCGAGGCCGAAATATAAAAGTGAAATGATGAGAAGAAAGAAAGGATGGTTGAGCGAGCGGCTTGAAAAGACTTCCACTTTCAACTTCAAATCAAATCAAATCAACCAACTGAGCGAGGGTAAGTGAATAAATACACGGGCGAAGGGGAAAGAGCATCGGAATCGGAGGAGGGCATTTCGAGAAATCTGAGCCGACGGGGTCCAGGTTTTGATCTTTGGACTTGCGATAAGTGGAGAGGGAATTAGTGAGTTCCATTTTTGAAGGGAGGATGTAAATCCACTTGATGGAAACATGGACGTATTTGCTCGGGATCAAATATGCGTGCAGATGGATCCGACGAGTGAGCGGGTAAATGGATCCATATGGGCCACCATCCTCCGCGTCGCATCTCTCTGGCAGGTACATAGGAGATCACTCCTTCAATAGCCTCAGGACTCCAAACAAACCGGCCTCGTGTGTCTTCAATCATTTCAGCTCAGATATGATTTGATTTGCTCTCTAAATTATTTCCCTCAGGTCATTCCGCTTGTGTAAATTTAACCAAGGCAATGTCTCTCCCCTGTCAATTTAAACCTAGGTCGCCCATCGGCTCCTCCAAACCTCAATTAAACAGGTTCCTGGCTCCTTTCGCTCTCAGCCTCTGGGAAGTCTTTTGAGTGGAAAGTCTTTAAAATTAGCTCCCTGCTGTCCTTCCTTCCTATTGACAAACAATGTCGGAGGTCCTCCTCTGCTACACACATCTCTCCTCCCAGTACACGCTCCAATACTCCTCGTCTCAATCTTTTACAAACATCCTTCATCAAATTAAACTCAATTTTTAATTAACTCCAAGAATATGTTAACTACTTTGAAATTTCTCGTTTTACATTTTATGTTACAAATTCCATGGTTCGATTTGAAAGCTTTAAAGTCCTTTATGACCCTCCCTCTCTTTGCGTCAAGGAATTACCATCTGTAATTATGCAGCTTTCATTTTGAATCTCTATAAATTTATAAATTTATTTGACTTGAAAATTGAGAAATAGATAATAATAATGGAAATAAATGAGTTGGATAGTGTAATGAGGTAAGTCCAAGAAGAGGTTGAATATGAGGTTTTCGAAGTTTATCAAAGAAATGAAAAAGGACCGGACCGAGCTACCACAAATAGCATTGATTGGAGTAAGTCAACAAAAGATGAAGGAGAAAGCTCCTTGGCCCTTGAAGAGAAAGTAGAGTGTAATTTGGAAGATTTCTTGGGTCGGAAAATTAATTTAATGCTTGGCCTTCTAAGTCGACAAAGACCGACATGAGGCTTTCACTAAATTAATCACCAGGCAGGGGAAGAAGGAGGGAGCAAAGAGACACGAGACGAGAAGCCCGAATCCTTTTAATTTTGTAAACATTTGCGGGAGCCAGAAAGACTCGCTTATCTCTACGTTCATCATTGAGAAGGATAATAACGCAACAAGACAATTCAAGGAAGGTGTGTAATCGGCTAGCAATTTATACTTCATCTTATTTAGCATTATATCTCGATTCCCTCCTGGTTTTGGCTCATCTGAACAATTCAAATTTTCTTATTAATTTGTTTCATCAAAATAGTTTTTATCAGAGGCGTATGAGAGAAAATGTATAAACTCCACCTACGCATACATGAAATTATATGTAAGCATGACAATTGAATTTTCATGTTAGAAAAATTATAAAGTTACTATAAATTACTTTATCATTTCAAATTGACCCCAAACTTTTTTTGTGCAGGAGTCATGCATTCTCTGGAAATATTTTAGAGTGTTTTAATAGCCGAGTGCCTGAGACGCGAGTATGGTAAAATAGTGAGAAATAAATTACATTCAGCTTCATTTTTATAATTGTCTCTGAGTGGATGTAATTCTCCATCCCTGACATGAATCCTATTCGAGGAGGGTTTTTTCATATCCAGCTAATTGGAATTTTTTAAGGAATGGGGAGGAGAGTGAGCGTATATAAATCGTCCTTAGCCCCGCGCCTCTCTTATCCAAATTTGACTAATGTGATAGACGAGAAAAAATAATGGGGGAAATTTATGGGGAGCTAGGGAGTCTGATGTCGAAGAGGAGGGGCTTGCGAGGAACAAACTCTCATGAGGACTCTAACTGAGAAATGCCCCAAATGAGTGGCCCGTCTAACTGAGCTAGAAAATGAGTCAGAAGTTTTCCCGATTGAAAGAAATTTGTAGTGGGGCCTCGGAGGAGAGACTGGGACCAGAGTTCTCCATAAACTTACACCTACCCAACTCTTTCTTTTTCTCCAGTCCCTCCTTAATATTCACCTTGTATTCGAGATGACATTAAAATTTCATCAGATAATCTTTCGCTTTGCATTTGCCATCTCCCTTCCCTTTTTTCCCTTTGTCGCTTCTTCCCGGTGTCTTTTCCCTTCCACTCCTCACCATTTCATTGAGAGTCCCTCTCTGGCTCTTAGGCTCTCTTACCTTTCCTACTTCGGGCTTTTACAAGCTCATTAGGAGGCCTCCGTGCCAACATCCACTTGCTCAATTTTCCCTCGCCTTCCCCGCGGGGAAATTAACCATCAGGTTTATAGAAAGCCCCAACGACCGCGCTCCTCTCGGGTCTCCTCACGGCGGGTTGAGGAAGCGAATTCTCTTTACTCCTAAGTGCGCATTAATATGTCGGAGGCCGACGGAAGCAGGCTAATTAAATGTAGAATTTTTCGGATCTGCGGTCGCGGCGGTGGGGAAATGATGCAGAGAGCCAACGGAAGACCTGGAAATCATTGAGAAGGAAAAGCGGATCTAATGAGGAGAGGAAGGATGAGTTTGGATTTGGTTTCCTCGACTCTCCACAGCCACTTCCATGTTCCTGGGCACGAGTTTTTCCCGGGCGGACGGAGGCGGAAAGAGTGGAGCATTTCTCATATTGGCATTCAAAATTTATAATTTCTCAAGTCGAGTCTCAATTGGAGCCTACTTTAGAGAATTTGTTGGGAGATTCTCGCTTTTTTCGGGAGGGCATCAAGTGAATTTTTCATTGCTCTAGGGGTTCATTAGTTGATTTCTCTACAGGTTTCCATTCCATATTATGCATCCTCAGACAACAATGGGCCCTGAAACAAACACAGACACCTACCATTACTTCCTCCTCTCACACATTTACAGGGCCTTCGCTTCCCAAACCCCACCTGTCACTCTCCAGCTCCTTTCTCAAAAACACCCCACATACTCTTCCTGTGAAGAAACACACACCACATTACTTTTTCACTCCTTTATCCATTCTGTACTTTCTATATTTTTAAGCCCTACATACATGTATATAAATTTACTATATATAATGATTTATTCTCATGAAGTTGAGTTTAAATTTTAATGTTTTAGGATAATATGCATAAATTTTCGAATCCCTTTAAAACACTTCTTTATAAAGAAACGAGTCATTTGCCCCGATTCACCCACTGAAATTATCTAAAGTGCCCATTGAATGTTATATTTGAACTTTTATTTAATACGCTTCAAGGTAGGATAAATGTTTTACTTTGCAGTAATTTAATTAAATGTTAAGCAATCAAGCGATCAACACTGTTGACTGTCAATTTTTTTTTGAACCTTTATCACGAAGATAAAGCTCTTGAAGCAAATGTCATGAAAGTTGGGATTGGAGCTGAATTGATTCGATTATGAAATTGGAATAAAGGAGCGGCACGGAAGGGCCAAATGGCAAAATAACAAACTTTCCATTTCCCATGATAGTAAATACATTTGAAGGGTATGGAATATGCCGCATGTTCATAGTCAACATTACATTCACATATAGGTCTATGTATTCATAATGACACAAGTAGACAGCGAACGAGTCTAACCGAGTCAGGTGGAATTATGAGACAACGAGTTTTTCTATTGTGAGAGCCTGCCCAAGTTCCAAATTTTCTCATACGAGCACCTGGTTCACTCGATTCAAATTAAAATCAGGTGAAAAAGTTGGATTAAAGGTTGGATTCGAATCAATAGAAACCCAAAAGCGATTCGTCATGTTTCATATTCTTCCCATACCTGGGAATTGACTTTTGTCTATATTTCATTTCCAATATGCGCTCTTCAAACATCCATTGATCAGACGAGCGAGACTTCAAATATGAAAACAATAAATAAAACTGATGCATTAACTCTTAGGCTTTTGCAGACAATGCATTACTCCGGCCATCATATAGAATCTCTTGAGGTGTATGAATAAGAGAACAATTTTCCTTTTGGTCAAAAGTGCCCCACTGTTTAAAATAGGGTCATTAGTCATCAAAACCCCGGCCCCTCATGCCGAACCAAACATTCAATAAATCAAGAATGGCCCATAAGATTATATATAGCATGTAGAAGGAAAAGAAAATGAAATAAACGCCTTAAAAACAGTTTCAAATGCTTACGTTTATATATTTAGTATTTATGAACCAACATGTCTAATAATACATCACATACATATGTATCAGAGCTAGTTCCAGTTCATTCGAAATTGAGAATGATAAGTATCGGATTCTTTCATCCGCCTCACTCAAAAATCCCATGAAAGTTGAGAATGCAAAATAATAAAAGACTTAGGGAAGATTTTTTACTTTTCTTTTCTCAAAGTTTTATCTGGAGATTTCTCAAGATTTCAACTTTCCCACACATTCTCAAATCAAAATTTAAAATTTTCCTTTGAGGATTTTCGAAAATAAAGAGAATTTTCTGATGAAGACGCCGTGGTAAAATTAATCCAATCAATAAGCCTATTGATAAATAATAATGATGGGAAAAGGAGAAGAGGAAGGTGAATACTCATAAGGTCCGGAAATCCGTCAAATTATTCAAACTCCACCTGTGTGACAGTGGGCCGAGCGAGACAGGTGAAGTTTGAGGAAGTCTTTTCCATGAAAACGAAAACAAGTCTCTGGGAGGAAATGAAGATGAGGCGGGACGGAAAACTCTGTGAGCACACAACATACATACAACGAGTCCTTGTTATCAAGGAGTCGTTTAAGCAGATGGTAATCGTTCTTGGGCCGTCCACTCAAATTCTCCCAAATCTGTCAGAATATAAAGAAATAAATCAAACGGGGTTTAAATATTAAAAACCAAACCTACATGGATCGCTTATTTGGACTCAATTTAGAGGAGAGTGATGAGCCCGAGTTCTTTTCCCACTCAATGAGTCCTATCAAGTCGTTTAGATAAGGAGGTTCTCGGCACACGATTGAAAAAGGAAGCTCTCATGGCTTTGTTTTCCTGACGGCCGCCGTCGTTTAGAGCCCCGCCAAGGGTCATCCATAATGCGAGGGAGTGAGATATTGTTGTGGAGAAAAGGATGTGTGTGAGTGTTGGTGGTATAGCAGAGAACCTGCTTTGGAACAATAACCGCTCAATACCGAAATATGAATTGAGAGGCTCGCATGATATTTGAGTGTATTTAATAGATGACTACCGGTGTGGGTTCGCTGGTTTCCTAAGCCCTCATCAATGGTCACGATATGTCTATCATTATTTCGGATTTTATGGCCTGGATGATTTATGTATGGATGTTTGTCTCTTCGTTTCTCCTTCTAAATCATCCCTTACGTCAGATCTCTTTTCTTCAACCTAACCACTCAACTTTCGACCGATGCATGCAGTTTCATACTCTCAAGCTACTACCATAGATGATGGCTCTGTATGCGATAAAACTCATTTTCTGATTGACCCACCCTTTAATTCAGACCTAGCTCTTTCAATAGAGGAATTTTGCACTATGCAAATAGCTCTAATTCATACTTAGGTTTTTGTATGATTGAGTATAACAGGTACATACTAAATGCTAAATATATAGTAGACAGAGCTATTAAGTCAACATTAACTTATATAGATACTTACCCTATACCAGTATGTATATCACATTCATTACATTTGTCATCACTCATCAAATGATGCGAATATGGATGTGTCTATTTTGTACAATTCTAATGTTCTTTTGATGTGACTTTATATTATATCTTAATTTATGAAATATTCAATAGGATTATGCTTCATGCACATCATAAAATTTAATGTTTATACTTTAAGATTAAACTAGTCGATCCAATAAGACTTCAAAATTTGAATGGGTAACATTTATTTCTTTATCAAGCAATGTTATATTTCTTTCCACCGTATCACAATATCCATTCCGTCTTTATCTTTATATTCTTCAGTTAAAGAACCATTATGATAGGAAAGAAAAACATTAGAATTCCTTGTCTTTTCTATAGTAAAGATCAATATGTACTTATTGTTACTATCAGTGTAATATATATTATTTAAATATGCATAAGCACATCTAGCGTATATAGGTACACATACAAGTTTGTATTTATAGGGTATATCTATACATATATTTACGAGTTATTACTTGTAATAGATACATAAGCTATATTAAGAAATTGTTTTCTCGAAAGAAAATGCATGCTTACATGCTCAAAACAAAATAAATATATGTAATTATATCAACAATGTATTCTTTTAAAAATGTCACCAACATTTAATAGATAGCATAATAGTGATATTGAAATAAACAAAGTTTATTTGAATAAATAATACTCAATTATAAAAACCTCAATTTAAATAGATATATTGAGATGGAACATGAGGGAATGATTTGATAGTGATGATTCCAATGAAGAGAAAATTGATGTGAGGAGAACGAATGTGCCTGGTTCTCTTGAATATTGTTGTGGAAAGTATGAAAGGATTAATCAGAAGAATTGTGTTGCGAACAATAAGTTTACATTATTGTGCTTAGCTCGGAGCAAATTTGATCTGAGAAGGGTAATGTTATAGATCATTGGGTTTAATTTACGACCTTGTTTGGCGGATAGAACGGACCGAGGAATCTTGAAATGTTTTGAATAGATATTAAAGTTGGGCATATGGGATTTGGGATAAGTAGGAGAGGAGTGTACACAGGGCTTGTGAATGAGCCTATAAAAGATAATAGATGTTTGGGATGAAACTCATCCGCCCCATATGTTATCTTATGGGATTGAGGAGGAGGGTCATTTTCCCTCTGCTTCCACATCATCAGCCTCTAAACGGCGACATCTCCCTCCATTGTGCACGGGAGTCGGTCTCTAATGCGATTCGTTCCAAGGGGGATCAAATAAAATTGAGCATGAAATGATGGGAAGAAGGTCTCACGTTGAGGGCGCCGAGCTTGTTTGCTCCAATTTCAAGGGGCCGAAGGGAGAGCGGAACTTTCACGTGAGATCTCTCAATTACGCTGATGTAAAAAAGCCCGCCCCAAGGATCCAGACAGCGGATCTCTTAATCAGTTAAGGGCCCGGCACGTGGCTGGGGAGCCGCGACGTGTGGCGACTCACGTGCGAGCATTTTCTCCTCGTTCCGATGGGTCAAGGAGGTGTCACGATAGACACCGCAGAGCCGCATCGTTTATCATCGTCGCATTTAGTTCTCTTGAGCCGTGCGGCCGGGCTCCATTTTCTCCTCACGTTCCCTCCGGTGGTCGGATCTGGTAAAAAGAGGTTTAAATTACGGGACACCGTACGACCAAGGCCTACAAATGCCGGTCCCCTCATTCCATCTTCGCGGATTTTGAGAAGGGGAGCACTCGGGTCTCATTACCTTCACAATTTATTCTACTTATACCAGTAGTTGGTGGGCCGATGGGCAAAATCCCTTCTTGCCCAATCCATTGAGAGGGCCTGAATAAGTAATGGAACCTCTATGAAATATTCATTTCCAGATCTCTGAATATTTTTTTCTTTGTTGGGTGGAGGGGAAGAGCTGCGAATAAAAAGAGTCGTTCCTCTCAGGGATCCTCTTGAGGAATTATTACTTACACGGAGAAGGTATATGGCAGGAGTCTATTCACCAAGGCTGCTCCCAATGTGTAATTCCAAATTGCACCGCTGTTTGGGACAACAGCCTCGTGCGTATTGTCCCAACTCCCAGGGGTTCAAGTGTCACACAAGGCCGACAAAAAATGGTAAGTGGAAGAGTGGAACTCATACAGTCCAATCAAAAGGGTGCATTCCCAACAAAGCATCAATGCTCCCATCACAACTCAATTCCTAAATACTCCATTCCACTCACATTGTCAATGCATGTAAACACGACAGAATAAATACTTTGATTATGAATGGAAAATATGTGTATTAAAGTTAAATTATAATAGTATAGTATCTCAATTCAAAATTTGGATTTTGAGTGGATGTGAACAATCAATGGAGCTACTTTGGCATAATGGAGCTACTTTGGCATTTGAAACTAAAGAAAATTCATTGGAGGACATTTAAAAGGCCACTCTGGTTTGTTAATTAATTAAATAAGACGATGTTGTGGGTAATGGGGAGATCGATGGTGGGGGATAATTTCCATCCGGATTGCATGTCTGTGAGTCCGTTCTGGGAGATTGTGTAAAGGGAGCTGGTAATCACAATTTTGAGATGTCCTCTGGAAGTGAGCGCATTTCTTGTTTCTCTTTCAAGTAATGACATGGCATGGGTTGGGATTGGATAGGTGAGTAAAATGGTTTTATCCTCTTCTGACTCTCCGGCCTCTGGTGGTCCCGAGAGAAATTCTCCGAGTTGTTGGGTAGAGCCGAGAGTGCTGAAGAGGGTTGCTTTTCCGTGGCGAGGCCTTAAGCAAGGATGAAGTTGATTAGAAATACATTTCCCTGGTTTTTATTCTCTTGTAAGAAGATTTACTCCTACTTGGGGCAGAAAATGAGATTTCTGTGTTGGTCTGAGGAATTTTTCCTAATCTCGTGCGGGGCAGGAGGTTTGAATTGTTGTGTGCCTCTGAGCCTCTTTTCGGAGGGGAAGAGAAGGGGAGAGAACTCCGCTGGGCACAGTCAAGATGAGCTACGAAGAAAGTCAATTTCGGAGAGCAATTTGGACTAAGGGTCCATTTCTGGTTTAGTGCCGGGAGAAGTGGCTTGAGCCAATGTCCACTTCCTCGCCGGCGTCGTGGGTCGGGGAGGTCTTCGCGACAAATGTGAGATGAAAACGGGCCAGTGAGTTGGTCCGCTCGGAAATAAAATCATTTGGGAGTCTGTGAGGTTCTTGGGCTTGTAACTTCTAGGGCTCCTTTGCCGTGGTTGTTGGCTGGGCGAAGTGAGATCCCTCCTCCCTTCTCCCAACGACGAAGCTCACAAATTAGACGTAGACCCCTAACTCTGTCAGCGTAAATGGGGATTTATTCCCTCTATATTAGATTAAATAAGCGATTCAGGAGTATGTGAGAGGAGACGACTCTCCATTCCGCACTTGATTCATTCACAGACCCACTCGACAATCGTCTCGATAAACAATATCCCGAGGAATGGAGGTCCAGGGACTTGAGGCCGAGTTTCCAAAATGTCCCGCTCAGTCCCGGTTATCCCTCTATATTTAATATACTTCTTCCTTCAATATTCACGAGCCCGAGACTGTCAGTCCTCGCGGCGGGAGCAACAGATGAAGGAACTCTCTAATGGGAAGGAAAATCCTCTTAAGACTAATTGATTTCGAATTAATGCAGACAATGATTTCCGCCAGCTCCCTATTATCTTTCAACCCCCCTTGATCCAAACATCACAAAATTTCCGCCCTAAACTCTTCTCACATTTCATCATGAACAGCCGTTCCAATCTACGGATCCCAACATAAAACAATCCCTACGAGTTCAGAGTTAATCATTTTTTCCTCATTTAAGCTCGTTTGGAAGATGAGTCTCTATTGATCCGTTCCCTTTAGATAAAAGTCCTTCTAATTTTTCAGTCTGATCGTGAGTGGATAAACTTTTGTTATTTCCCCAAGAGTCACTTCAATGGTCACTTTTTTTTACTCACATTTCAATAATAAATTCTTTAAATTATCTTAATAGTGAAAGCTATTAAATATTTTTATTTTAAAGTAATAACTACTTATTAATTTGAAGTTGTTGAAAAAATCTTTTGAACACAAAATGCAAAGCGCTAAGTCATGATTAAGCAAACAACATATACAAGTATAAACATTCACAAAAGGAATTAATCACAATGCATTATTCAAAGCGTTTCATCGATGAGAGGATTGATTTTCAGCAAATTTAATTACTTGGGTTTTGGTAGTTAATGTATGGCATTCAGGTATTCATAATTTCAATTTCTAGGAAGCAGGAACAAAAAGAGATACACTTTTTATTAATTATTGTAATTTCACATAAATATGCAAATATTCTTATTTTGATTCAACTGCTTAATTTCTACAATTTTGAAACGATCCAAGTAAATAAAAATCATTTGAGCTATGTATTTATGCGAGACGTTGTATAAAATCTAATTAATATTTAATGCCTCGTTAATAGGAAGTGGAGACAAGTAAATCAAATTATGCAAGTCTATTATTTCATGGCATCATGACCCCGTATCGCTTTAATGTGTGCCTTTATACTACACTACTTATTGTATATTTATACATACACAAGTACATTATGTATGTATAGAGTGATTTGATTTGTGAAAGGGAGCAATAAAATCAAATAGAAACAATAAGACTCACTGGGCTACCAAAGTCAATCATGTGTAGAGTGGGTTGAACAAGTAATAGAATTGCACTTCCCTACTATTACGAATTCGAGGTTTTGGAAACTCATGAAAACTATGAATGGACATGGAATGACCATTTGGCCGGGCATTATACTCTAACACATCTGTCAATGTACGAGTCCCCTTTGTTCAAAGGGCAAAGATCCTTTCGTTTCCATATGGCTGTGGCTAATTTCTATTGCTTCATTATCCTCCCATCTCCGACCTTTATTCACTAAAACCATCAATTGTTCAATTTGATTTCATGGAAAATTCAACATTTCAATTTTCAATTTCTCGCGATCAAATGCAACTCGACTTCACTTTGAAGATGCCCATTATATATTATTGGTAGTTGAAGACTCCAGAGTTTAATACATACAATATTTGTGAAAGGAGGCATGAAGCCAAGAGAGTCTCAACTATTGACAGACGTTCATGACTACATAGAGACAGAAATGCTTTTATGAAATGATAAAATGATTTTTATAAGCCCAAGAGGTTAAATGAAATTTGATTCTGATTTCAATAGAGGGGAAGTGAGAGGAGGTTATGAAAGGTATAGCTGTGCATGAATGTTTCATGAGGGTAATAGATTTAGTTCTGGGGCTAATTGATTTGCTAGCCCTCTGACCGGAACCCGGTTTTCAATGTGGGTCTGAAAGGTGCGTGAACAGGAGCCGTTGTATTGATGATCTTTTTTTGCTCTCAATCCTCCTCCCCTATCAACATAATTGTAGTGACATATGATTAAGGGATTTCTCCATTTCCCGGATTCCTTTCTCATGAAAGGATGATCCGAGCCAGAGGAACCCGCATACACGAATTCGTCTCCTTGAAAGAAGAGGAAGTGTGGACGTATAAAAACCGTGAGGCACATCTGCGTATGCGGCGAACATTATTGATATTGGAAATGTGCTAGGTTGTGGTGAACGTGCGGATGCAAGGTTCACATAATCATGAGAGCTCAGTGAAGGACGTGAATCAATTTGGAATCGGAGAGAGGAAGCCAGAATGAGGAATTATGGACACGAATACAGACAGGTGGATGGGAAATTGATGATTGTAGGACATCGGGTGGATGTCAGAGCCCACAATGACTATATAGGGGGAGGAATGAGAGAATAATGAGAATGGGAGAACAAAAAGGAAAATGGTCAGGAAGGATGTTGAACCACAACAAGATGATTCCAGTCGTTTCTGAAGATTTAATTTAAAAGGTCAACTAGCTCTAGATAAATATTTGAAGAGAAACAAGAGGCTAGTTGAATAATAGACCATGCTCTTCATTATGCATAAGATATTTAATCAACTTTCCTTTTTTACTTTTACTTTCATTGAGAACCCACGAGGGCTCCTTTCACAAGGAAAGGAAATCTGTTCCGAGAAATACCGGACACTCTGGAGGGGACAAAAGACCCCTCATACCTGAAGGCATTGAATGATGATTCTTTCTTTATTACTCCCCTTATTATGAGACTTCTGCCGAGGGAAACGAGTCAATATTTTTCTTCAATTTCAATGAATGGGGATTCCCTTCATACCGGACTTTATTCGAATCACAAGGATGAATAAAGTCAAAATTCACATTTATGTATTTATGTCCTTTTCAATTTATAAAGATTTTGATCTATAAATCAAGTAATATGATGATCAAAAAAGCGTTAATATTATATTCATGAAAAAGCTCAAGGATGGAAAATTCAATGAAAACATAAAAATTCAAATACTTTAATTCAGTAATCATTTTGAGCCTAATTTAAATAAATGTTTTGTACTTAAACATTCATAAAAGTTTATAATTCATTATAATTAAATGAGATATAAGGTAATTACAAGTTTGTAGGCATTGTTTTTCAATACATCATTGCTTAGAATTGTTTTGTAATTTAAACTCATTTTTATGCAAATGTAAATATTCTCACAAAGTTTATCTTGGATGTCTTTGGGGTTTTATGCAAGTGCGAAAAACGGAAGCTTCATCAGCCTATTGCTATTTAATATCATAAATAGAGTTAAGGAAGAGAAGAGCTAATTTCTCTTTAAGAAAAGTGTGTTTGACAGGGTGCGGGTATGAAAAGATTTTTCAAGAGGAACTCCTAGGTTTCCGGCGGTGAAAGTGGACGAAGGAGGGGTGGGCTGAGATTCCTGAAAGGGCTCTTCATTAACTTGACCCTTGGACCTTTGAATAATTAAAGCGGGATGAATTTATGTGGGGTAGAAAGGTGGGCGAGAGCGAAGAGTTGAGGAGGAAATGGCGGAGCCTGGAGGGAGGTGGGTCTCGTTTTCATTTTGCGGGACCGAGTGCCCTGCGCGGACTCGTAGGCTAAAACAGGTGGAGGAGAGAAATCGGGAAGTTGGACACAAAAGAACCTATTCGCCTCTCTCCCCGGAACATTAGCCCGCTCGAGATCCTTCCCATCTCCCGGAGTGTAAGATATAAATGTGGGGTAAGGAGCATCGCCTGCCGCAGTCAAGAATCGGGTCGGTCAGAGTTAGGTTCTCCTATGGTCCGCGTCCTCAGTCCATGTGCTCCTGAATGCAGAAGTCTCTTCGGCCACTTCTCCCGACACCGCGCAGAGGACTGTCAACGAACATGTGGTCTTCACGACTCGAACAAATCCCGTCGACCAACGCATGAAAACTTCCGGACTCTCGAGTTGACTTTGAGAAACCGAGCGGCCTCCGTGGCCCGACAACCTGGCCCACCTCGCCGCTGACAAACACCACCAGAGACAGGCAAACTTGAAAGAAAGTGACGTTAGGGAAAGGCAAGAACAGTGTTGAAATTGAGTTGAGTGCCAGAGAATCTCTCTGTGTGATTTGAGGAATGATGCACCGAGGTCTGGTTTTCAATTCTCATTCTACTTCATTAACTAGTAACAAACTCTTTTTTAAAGTTCAAAATTAAACCCCTTCTTCGCTCTCCAACTCTCTCTTGCAATTCAATAAAATCCCTCTTTTCATTAAACGCTTCAAAACTATGTTCATTCAAGGTCTAAACGCTCAAAAAAGTATTCTAATGAGCCGCTACAATCATGAAAAATACATTTACCAATTTGGCCTTTTATTTCAAATTTTGGGAAATTTTGTATTTGTAAATCCTCATTTGAATTTGTGTTCATCACTCAGGCGGGGCACCGGGAGCTCCATCATACTACCCAACCGCTGTGGCCATGTACTCTTCGGACAAAGTGATGAACGGGAAACCACTAGGTTCGACGATTTCAGCCCCCGGAAGCTGCTTCCCTGGTCGCTACTCTCCGACTTACCGTGGACCTGATCCCATGCGAAGATGCGTCAATCCAACGGTAAAAAACAATTTAATTTGCCTTTTCCGCGGCCTAGCTTTAATTAAACATCAAGCATGGTGCGTTCCTTGTACTTACCTTTCTTGTACATTCAGGTACACCCGTTAGAAGTCTACTACTTTAGTCGTTATGTCAGAGGGTTGTCCAGGCATTAAGAGAACTAAAAGGTTAGAAGGGGAAAGAGTTGGAACGCGGGGCTCGTGATGAGTAATTAGATGATGAGCGGTGAGGGGGCAGAGATGAGACCTGAAGAAGTGTTTAAGAGAAACCTCCGCGGTTTCCCGCTCTCCTCCGCAGAACTTTCTTCTCCTACTTTTGCCATTATTCATTCTTCTTCAACATTTTATGGGGTTTGTGGGCTCGTGGGGTTCTCTATGTGTCTCTCGTATTTACATTAAACATTGGGTCATACATCTTTGATGGGGACTCATTGGAAGAAGAGCCGAGTCGCCAGAGCCCAAATGCTCGCTCTGCCCATCCACTACGGCCTGGTGTGTTTGTATATATAGTAGTGTGTACATGCATCCTTATGCATGTATGTACATATTGAATCAATAGGTTCTCACTCTCGACAGCATTCATAAATAGAATATTATTATATGTCTGCTCGTCCATTATTTTACTCCTTGGAGGTCAATGGCACGGATTTGGAATGTTGACCGATTCCGGGCCAAGGTCAAAGGCCCTGAGTGAAAGTCCTGGGAGGACC
Organism: Neelides sp. FZ-2019; assembly: GCA_009869795.1. Classification (NCBI taxonomy): domain Eukaryota; kingdom Metazoa; phylum Arthropoda; class Collembola; order Neelipleona; family Neelidae; genus Neelides; species Neelides sp. FZ-2019. Next base: position 41,508 of record VJMY01000353.1, on the reverse strand, counting down.
CGGCGGGTTCAAAGGGCTTCTCCGCCGTGCCAGAAAAACTCATCTTTGAGGGAGAAATGATGGGGGAGATGCTCTCGACTGCCTTCGAGAATTTTACGTGCATTTTATGGGTTTCGTGACTTCTCTAGTCATGGGAGAAATTTCAAAGGATCATTTTGGCTTCCCAATACTCTTTTCCTTATATCACACTATTTCCCCTCAAAATTAAGCCCAAGAGGGACCATAAGAACGGCCATCAAGAGGGTCTATAACTTCACCGCGTTTTATAGGCGCCAGACATACTTTGACTCTAATTTCTCTTATCCACGGCTCCCTCCCCTATTATTTTTATGTTCATGGTCCAAATAGAGATCTATCAGTTATTTCCTTGAGAAAAGAACCACAACAATTTCAATTGGATGTTATTGTTATGGCGGAGACGCCCAGTAAGTCCCTCTCATCCCGCGAATGCAAATTCATTTTAATTCGTCAACGGAGGACAAAGGGGCTCGGAGAACAATGAACCTGCAAAATCGAGAAGTCCTTTCAGAGCGCCTCTGCGTAATTTCTAATTAACAGTATGGAATTAGGAAAATGAGGATGGGCCTCGCATTTATTACATTCTCAAGCTGGCAATGCGGGAGAAATGTATTTATGACCAAGAGTCATACAATGGTAGATGGAATTCCTCTTGGGAGTAGATGAGAGGCTGGTAAATAGGATGAGGTTCCGGATAATTAAGGAAATCGGTAATAAATCAAACGGTTTAGTGGCTCCCATATGATATTCCCTCTCGCCCTTTATTATATTTATGTCCCACCACTGGGTTCCCAACGAGAAACCCTCAAAGGGTCACACCACCACACACCCATGAACAAACAGAGCTCAGATGGGCTCCAATATGTTCAAGCCTCATTGCTTCCTCAAAAATTAGAGAATTACGAGTGAGAATTTCGAGGGCGTGTTCCCCCTTCCATCCATTCCTCATCCTGATGAGATATTAACACACTCAGCTCTTAAACAACCAAACACATATGTAACTGACTGAATATTCTATTCAATGCATTCATGAATTCGCACTCACTTTCAACGAGAATTATTCTCAATTGGCTCACATGGATCCCGTATCTCGAATTAGGACTTCAAATGTCAGATTTATGCATAAAATCAAAATGGTATAGGCTATTATTTTTCTCAATATGCGCGTTGCCATAATGTGGAGGAGAAGGATTTAAAAGATTGTCATTTTAATTCTCAATTAGATAAACATTTGAAAGAAAGTGAGAAAGTTTGTTTTTAAAATGATTGGGTTGGAGGGAGGAGTGTGTGGGCTCGATGGGGGTGTAGGAAACGTAGGGAAAGTTTTGTAAGGTTGAAAGTAGAGTTCGGAAGGTGATCAAGATTTTGTTTATGTCATAAGATGATGGGTTGAGCGTTAGAAAATCCAGAAGATACTTTCGGGGTTTGGTACGATCAATATTAAAAGCCGGGCTTTTCTCATCGTAGGAAGGAGGCTTTTCTGCCACTCAGGTCCCGACTCACTCCAGCTCGACTTAACAACATTACTAATATACCCAACGGAGAGATATTTCTCAAAGGCGCTTTGAGGAATAAGTATGTATAAAGCTCATATCTGGATTATATTGTAATGCGGGAGGAGGGACGACGACCCCCACCATCATCATATGAGAATGTGCTAAAACTAATCCAATCTTCTGAGGAAGAAGGAGAGTCTTGGAAATTCGAAATTCCCTTTCTGTCAAACTCCTTTCCCCTTCGGCTGCTCTGTTCGGATTTTCACTTAAGCCCCCAAATACCTTCTGCTCTGCTTTAATCATCCTTTGAGAGAGGAGCGGAGTTGCGGCGGATTCCGAGACGCGGATCTCCCCTTGATCTCTTTTACCCTAATAGAGCATCAATGGAGCAGGCTGATGAAAATGAGAGTGGAGAGTGTCATAAGCCCATTTGCGAGGGTCTCGGGGAGGAGGGACAGGGTCCAGAGGGGAATCGCTGTCACAAGAGGGGATCGGAAATCAAAACAATGTTTTATGAGCTCTCAATAGGATTGAGTCGGTTCTTTGTGAGGAAGGGATTCCCTAATTTGATTCTGATAACAAGTTAATGTAGCTCAGGCTAGATTGCCACCATCCAAGTCAGATGGGATCTAATCTCTTTCTATGTCAGCCTCGCTGTTCGGATTTGGAGCTCATCAAACAGACCGACAGAAATTTGTTCAATTTCTCAGGAAATTATGAGCCAAGCTCTGGTCCCTTGACACCTTCGCGAGTCGTCCCACTTCAAATTATCCACTCATTAAAATCACTTCATCCCTCGGACGTCAAAGCGACTCGCGCCCTGACGCGCCCATCTTCCTAATTGGGCCCCGGCTCAATCATCTCTACCATTCAATTATTGCGGAGGTGAGAGTGGAGGGAGATATTTTTGAGCGGATTATCTAGGTGGGATTGTAGGCTCGTGAGTGAGAGGAAATGGATGAGAGAGCGAGGAGCATTTGAGTGGTTTGAGGAAATAATTCGAGGCGGGCGCAGTCGGTTCTTTGGGTTAGACGCATTCGATTTGAAGTGTAGGACCAACTAAATGGCAAATAGACGGGTTTCTCTGCGACGCCTCATGAATTATGCATAGCCATTTTGAAATTTCACTTGGGTCGCATCTCGGGCCTCGGTTTTCCGGATACAGATTAAGTGCTATCATATGCCCATCTTCCCATCTTCCTCCTCCTTGATCTGGCTAATTCTGATTGAAAATCCGTCGGAGGAGGGAGGCGGGAGGTAATGGGCCGCAAGGCGGGATTAGCCCGGACAGGTGGATGACGAGAAGAGCCACAGTCGTGTGGAGCCGACGTACAGGAAAACACACTTTAAGATTCTTTCGGGGGGTGAGGAGACGTCGGTTCGGCTCGAGACGTAAATCAGCTTAGGGTTCAACATTTGACCTAAACACCTTGCCTATTCAATAACAGCGTTGGTGCTCTCATTAAATATAGACGCGGGTGTTTAACTATGTATGTCTCTCTCCTCCGACCAAATCTTCGCACCAACTTCCTCCCACATTACATTAGACAAAGAGAGCTCCGCGGGTCAGGCTGAAGAGATTCCCCGAACACTTCCCACGTCAATCCAACAATATTTCCTATAAAGATCCCATCACAAATAGACTCCCATTACTAATGCATTCTCCACTAACCCTTCCAATTTCCTTTGAACAACTCCTCTACGACACTCTGCCCCATTCCACAAATTGCAATTTTCTCCTCAATTTCCACCTTCGTCCGACTCCGCCACCCTAATCATCCATTAGCCCGCACCGTCCTCTCAGGACTCCCTCGGCCTAATCATTATGATTTGTGCGGGCCAAGGAGATAATCCAATCCAATGCCAGGGTTGATGGAGAGCCAGTTGAAATGAAATCCCATACTCCGTTTTCCTCCCTTTCGTGAAAAGTTCGTGACTTGGTTTTCCATAAATCTAGGTAGTCAGTCTAAGCTGTTGTGAATAATTTAGCATAAAGTCAATTTCGCAGTTCACCAAACCATTTACCATGTGCAGTACTTTATTGACTCATCCTTAACTCTTTCTTGAGCCCAACTCGCTCCTTCCCCGACAGCTCCTCGCTTCTCCTTGAACTCAGCTTTCTCCACTCACTCAATCACTCAACGATTCGATTGGAGGCAATCAATAGGTGGGGCCTCATCCATTACGTCGCTCACCCCTTCTCCCCACCGACTTCCGCCCGGAATCAAAGTGCCCTTAGTTTCCCGGGATGAACTTCGGAAAAGGCGACACTTCGCAGGAGCCTTTATTGAAGGGATGATGGGCAGAAGTTGAGTGGATAATGCGGGCATTGAGGTGGGCGCCTCAGGCCCTGACTTATTTATGAGATGATGAGTGATTACTTAAGTAAAAGTTGGGAAAGTTCATTGGAGTGGCCCCGGCTGAGTTTCAACAAGGAGCGGACGGATCCACTTCAATATTTCACTTCACATTTTACATTATTTAGACATGCTTCCTGCATATTTCAACGTAGGGGTGACCATGAGAGTCGTGGAGTCTCTTGGAGGCCTTTGCATATTTCATTTCCCCTTGATTATCCCAATCAACGATTCATGACTTTCTTAAACGCTCTTATTTGCCGATCCATTTCACTTTCTTCGCTCCGCCCCCTCGGGCGACAAATCCCTTTTGGCACTTCCTTCACAGCAGTCCACTCACCTTTCCTCCTCGTCTACGCACAGGGCGGCCGAGGAGGGTCGAAGAGATTAATGAATGCAGTTGGGAGTTTTCCGTGGAGCCCCATTCCCACTCCAAACATGTCATTTGATTTAAATCGGATTGAGACTACCTTGTATGCACTCGCACCACTTCAATCACGTCCTTCTGAGAGTGGAAGGGGGTTGTTCAAGAACAGCTGCGAATCTTCTGAGCGAATTCTCTCCATTCGCTTATTGATTCGCTCTCCTTCAACGGCTTCAACCCCTTGATTCAGAATAGGAGAGCCAGGCAGGCAATGATAATTATGGTTTTCGACGGGCTATTATAGCGGATCATTAGAGGGTTCCTTTATAATAGACTTTACACTTGTCACTCCGGCCCAGTCTGGCTGTTCCCATCATTTGGGCTCCTCACGTAATATCTCACAGAGTGTCCCGCTCCCTTTGCTTCTCATCGGAAGGTCACGCTGCCCATGACCTCGTCAACAATTCAGCTTGGCTAAGGACATTTAATCTCCTCATTGGGAACCATGAAGGTGTGCAAATGAAGGCGAGTCCCCATGGAAGGAATGAAAAAACTATGAATACAATAACGCAAATGGGAAGAAATAAAGTCCAAGAGTATTGTGAGCCTACATTATTCATCGCACCGAGAATCCTACTCCTAATTCTCTTGTTATTCCCTATATTATGCAAGTGTACGCGCGTGTAAATAAAGATATACGCAGACGTGACATAATATTATTACACCCTCTCTCACACACATATGTCCTCTTCCTAATCTAATATACTCCTTTCCTCGTGGGGAGTGACGTGTGGCCGTGAATGAGGGTCTATAGGCGAGGTAAATGGGGAAAAGGTTCTGATATGGGAATCCGTTTGCCGGTTTGCCATGAGTTAACAAGATTAGAATTGATAGAGGAAATAGGATGGAGAAGAAATCCCCAAATTGAATTGAGGGACTCAGCTTATTGACTGTATCGGATCAACGAGATCTGTTTCTTTTTGAGGAGGGGAATCCCCTTAACTCTTGACTCCACTGAGCCTAAGATCCCGTCTTTCACCATGAAAGATATATTTTTATTGAGGCGGCGTTTCTCGCAATGAGCCTCCTCCTCACCCTCAACATGGCCTTAATTTCCCTCTGTGGGTCTCGAGGGAGCGGAGAAGAAAAGAAGAGGAGGAAATGAGTTGGCGATTTGTCAACCCTCCACGTTTGCCATATACCTTGATCGGCCCCGATAATTGTCCGTCAACCCAGGAGGGTTCCTTGAGAACATTTCCCACACTCCGTCCACTTGAAGAACTTAACGACTTTTGTTCCTACTACTCACTTTGCCAAATGAGCCACTCATACCGACCACCACCCATTAAATTCAATATTCCTCTCGAGCTCGCCTTCATTGTAATTTAGACAAAATAAACAAGTACCCAGTTAATTATTCATCCTCAATAAGAAGGAAAAAAACTTGATTTATTCTAACTGGTCAAATCAATTCACTTTCTTTAATCGACACATTATATCACTTATATTTGAGCATTTTAGTTCTTGAAAAAGCTCTTTTTCTTTTAATTAGACTCGAACCTTTTCGCATATTTCTAACAAATACTTACTAAAAATGCTTAGAAAATTCTACTTATAAAAATCAAAAAGCTCTGAGTGAGAATAATTTCATGAACTTTGGAAGTATAGTAAATAAAATTTAAAATTCAATAATTATTTTTAAAAATGTTACTGTTTGATAAAAAAAACTTTTTTGTTTGCATTTTAGAACTCCATTATAGCTTTCACAAGACCTCGTATACTTGTAGCCATTGGCTAAATAGGCATCGATAAACGTTATAGAAGAGATTAAATTGAAAGTGGTAAAATTATGTAAGGGATATTGAGTGGCCCGTCGGACTTTGTCAAAATTTCTCGAGAGGATGACAAAGGACGAGGGCCTGTATGGGAGTGGAAACAAATAATAATGATATTCGTGAAGTGTGTGGGGCGCCTCCATGAGAGATTTGGGAGTGGACAAGAGAAGAATAAAGGGCTGAAGTGGGGGCTGAGGAGGAGGAGAATCTTTTTTCTTTATCAAACTTTCTCTTGTCCTCCTCCTTGTACTCGAATGTTCGTCTAAAGGAGTTTTCACTGTTAGTTATTGGAAGGAAACCTGAATTGTTGTTCTGCCGGGTTGGAGTAAAAAAGGAGGAGGATACCAAACAGGGGAAATAACACGGGACAGAGAAACATCCATAGAGACATGAATTCGCGTGATGTGAAAGCCAAGAGCCGAACTCAACTACTCTCTCCAATAGGAAAGTATCGATCGGAAACCCACGTTTTCTTCAAAAAGAATTCCTCTGACATCCCCTCGAGTGAACATATCTCTCCCATCACCCTCCCATATGCACTATACCCTCTCAAAAGTGCATCTCTATTTTCAATATTTATCTTATTACACAAATGCCCATTCTCTCCAACTTTTCGACCTTGTAGCTATATGTTTGTATGATTTTGAACTTCATCTAATTATTCAGTCCAAACCGCTCAACCCCTTCTGCTCTCTAAAATACTGGTGAATTTTTAATGCAACTTCTCATAGACACACATTCATTCACAGGCTGACAATGCATTGCTTTTACTACGAACACTCTGCATCGACCACAACTGTGTACAAAAATTATTTCTATGCACGCGTATTAAATAGAAAGCATAATAATATTCTTTAAAATTAAGAGCAATAAACTGAATTCTGGCAAACCGGGATTCACAATTTATGAATCATTTTTTTAAATATAGCTAATGTATTTTATAAATGTGCTTATGCCTAGACTAGGCCGTCATTTGCCTCTATCAGCCGAAGTGAAAGTTCATATGTTCGAATCTCTTTTGCCACAAAGCAAATCAATCGTGAGAGAACAAAGAGCTTAATCATTGTAAAATAATGAAAGCAAACAATTTTCGAGTCTCTATTTGCACTCGGTTCGTCGTCCCTTCGGAGAGGAGAGAAGCTGTTTATATTTGCGAGTTGTCTCGAGGCTATGTGATCTGATTTTGAACCATTTTGAATTGGCAGGGCGATTTGTTCAGCGGATTGAACGATGGGCTTCTAAGCCGGGCTGAAGCTCTCGTGGACATCAGCAAACACCCAGGAGGTTCACCACCTGTAACGGGCCTTCCTCAGCTCAAGCATGATATGATGTATCATCCAGGGATGGGCCCACCCCACCCAGGCCACAATCCCCGCCCGCATCAGGTCAGTTTTCCTCTCTGCCATGAGCGCAACGTAAGAATGGCTGAGATGCAGATGAGCCATCACGGGATGGACGGCCTTGATATGTTGGACCCAATCTCCTCTTCGACAATGATGACGAGTTTGGGCCCGATGACGGCGGAGTCAACGTCAGTGTCCCACGCTCATAGTCACGGCCAGCTTCATCCCTCGTCTGTCTACACTCATTCTGCCGCAATGAATTCAATGATGGCGGCGGCAGCGAGCCACCCCTCACTCCCTCATCCCCATGGCCACCCGCACTCGGGACATCCGCACCCGGCCGTCGGCATGCATGACACGGACACCGACCCAAGAGAATTGGAAGCCTTCGCAGAGAGATTCAAGCAGCGTCGCATCAAATTAGGAGTCACGCAGGCCGATGTGGGCAAGGCTCTCGCCAATCTCAAGCTCCCGGGTGTTGGTGCTCTTTCCCAAAGCACCATTTGTAGGTGAGTGGAGTTGATTGAAAGGCTAAGCTAGGTTTGAATGACCTCCGCATTCTTCTCACCTCCGCATTGTTCCAGGTTTGAGTCGCTGACGCTGAGCCACAACAACATGATAGCTTTAAAGCCGATCCTCCAAGCCTGGCTCGAGGAAGCCGAGGCCCAAGCTCGGAGCAAGCGACGAGACCCAGACGCCCCTAACGTCCTCCCTGCCGGCGAGAAGAAGCGGAAGCGGACCTCCATTGCCGCCCCAGAGAAGCGCTCACTGGAGGCCTACTTCGCCGTCCAGCCGCGCCCATCCGGGGAAAAGATCGCTGCCATCGCGGAGAAGCTCGACCTTAAGAAAAACGTCGTTCGCGTCTGGTTCTGCAATCAAAGGCAAAAGCAAAAGAGGATGAAATTCGCTGCTCAACACTGACCATTTTTCAGCCTCACTCATTGAATGACAATGGCATTCTTTCCATTCACATCTCTCCCTTTCACCTTCCCAAGAGAAGACGAAAGGAGTCGGGTTTCGAATTCACAATTCATGGAACTTTGCCAAAGTTGACCAAAATCCTCTATTCCTCTCTCGTTCCCATTCATTTCCCTCGACCCAAGGGTCGACGGCTCACGTTGTGAACTCTCTCGATTGTTTTCAAATTTCCTTTTCCTCTCGGGTTCTTCATCTCCTTCTTCCCCCATCCAATCATTATTAAGTTTAGTCCGCCGCTAATCGTACAGATCCACTTCACGAATTTGTGAAATTGATTCTCGAGACCGGACACCACATACAAATGGAATGGAGAAATCAAAATGTAAGCTATATAAATCATCACTCAATATTGTCGAGTTTATGAATGGGACGTATAAAGGATCACTTATTTTATTAACTATAATCTCCTTCTCGGCATATGAGTTATTTAAAAGTGTTTAACTGACCATGAGAGACTGACCGGTTGAATGAATGATTTTATTTAATATTTAATTCTCTAAATCACTCAAAAGAGCACTAGATTCCAGGTGAAATTCTGTTTTTAATATACATTTATTATATAATTGATATCTCAAAAAATTAATGCATACATGTCAAACACACATATCTTGTACAAGAACTGAGTTGAACATATGCTTTTTATCAAGTTTAATAATATAAATTAATTGCACTTATTATACCAAGTAAATAAATAATCTAAACAATAGCTAAACCCATATTAGACATGCTATATGCACATTACAATCTAAACGCCCATTAAACTTCTAATTTTTATATTTTGCAATCGGATTCTATTTTTTTATTTTACAAAATACATTTATTAAAATAAACGAATTAACATTTATCATTTACAATGCTTGTTTTATAAATGAAGAGTTTTTAATTGAGAATCATTGTTAAGATTAAATCCAATTAATATGAATGGTAAATTTTTTCAAGATAGCGGCAATAATAAGGAATTAAATCGATTCCCTTTTTAAAAACTAAAAGTATTTTATCCTATAACCAGATCCTTATCATTGCTATGAGATATTTGAAACTAGCTTTAAATAGCGTTGTTGATTCACACGATGATTACTTAAAATGTATTATTAATTGAACTATCATGGAAGAGTTATGTTCGTGTTTTCGTATTCTTAATTTGGAAATGAAAGGTTCGTAAATGGTAATATACAAATATATATTAAACCTTTCTGCCAAATATTCACATGAATATACGTCTAACCTTTTAGTCACGTATACCCATAAATTACATTATCTATACATATGATATGATATAACCTTAAAATTAATGCCAATTGTGTCTAATTAAAGACTATATTAAGTATTTTAGTTACAATTTTAAAATTTACAATGTGCTTAAATACAAACTTAAAACAATAAATTAATTCATAACCCCATTCCTCATTTAAATCAAAAAAACTTGTAGTTGTTATGGAATGTAAAAGTTAATACAAATAATAAATCACTTATAGATATTTAGATGTTTAGGCAGTGTTGTTGAGTAGACTATAATTGCATTTACCTTATTAATAAAAAATTAATAGTGTTTACCAAAATATTGCAGTAAGGGTAGTTAGATCGGTTGCATTGCAAGTATACATACTGGTATCCCTACAATATTTAACCCACGTTCATTATAATTTAGGCAAATTTAAATACAAGTTTGAATGCGCAGCTTGTACAAATTGATTTTGTAGTAGAAGTTATTTACAAACAATATTAGACTTAAGCGTGAAAGTGTTGGGTTAAATTATTTGTAGGTCTTGAGTATTGAGATCAATTGAAGACACTTATTATCTAAAAAATATACAAACATACCTACTTATAAATTTCTCATATACTTGAATAGTATGGTACATAATGTACCGACATTATATACTTAAGTTCTTGCAAATTCAGGCAGTTTTATCTTGAATTAATATTTTTGGTAGGTATGTATTTATATTCTTTATTGCTGTTTTATCAGAAAGTAGTACGTTTTTGTATTTAAAAAATTCAAATATTCGTATAAACCTAATTACACTCTATACATATACATGTACATTTGTATACTGATACATGTGTTTCGTGTAAATTATTTCAATAACGGTATTAAAATATGTAATAAATACACATGAGTATTTATAAACATATTACCTATCTCGTGTCCCTTGAAAAGTCGAATTGCATTTTATAATAAAAATTATTAAAATGGCTAAATACCATAAGTACATAAATACATATCATTCACGACGATTATTTCAGTACATGGGGTACATATTCTTCCTATACCTATATTACATATTTAATAATAAAAATGCAAATAAGTACATTATAAAAAGTTCAACGTCAAATGAGTCTGTAGTCGTCGAAATACAAACTCATGAATCAAATTTTATACCTACTTTGTAATTAACGAGTACATAACTAATAATAATGAACGAATAATTATTCGACTAATGGGTAAGAGTTTATCAAATTTCCAATTTCAGGAATTTTCGCTCACCTCAGATCTCAAACTAGTCAAAAAACACTTAATACGAAGCGTCTTAAATGACTTAAATGAAAGTCTTAACAGAATGCAAATTATTTTATAAAATAGTTAAAAATATTTTAAAGTAGATAATTTCCAATTTCTTCATTTTACTTCCATGGCTTGAACAATGGAGGTGGAAAGCCTTGGAAGCCTAATATCGTTGTAACTAGTTGTAAACAACCACTTTTTTCTTAAATATGTTTTTCATAGCTACCTAATAATGTAAATTCAGAAATACGAGATAAATCGTAAGACCTCGAAACAATTTTTTGGCCAAATCTAATTAGAATGTTAATTCAGGAGCTTATTAAATGCAATGAATGGATATTTGGCCATGCAGAAATATATACATATATGTACATTTAAGTTCATAATCTACCTATCTATATATATATATATTAAAACATAATATGTAAAGAGCCTGCGACGATTTAGAGTTTGCAATTTAACCATTTAAATTTGTGCAAATTACTAGTATATTTGGAGATCGGAAAATCATTAAACACTAGTCATCGATTCATCATCATATCCTTAACTGTCATTTGATTCAAAGTGTACAGGGTAATTTTTTGATTTTTAGCACTATAAAATAAACAAGAATATTATACATACTAAACATTTAAGTATACTGTTGGTGTATGAATATATACATTACTTAGAATGAAATACATAATAGTGTTTAATTAATTGATCTGAGGCAATAGCGGAAAGTGAATGGCAGAGAAGACAAATTATCTACTTAAATAAATAAACATAATGCCCAAATAATATCTATACTACTTATTCCCAAAAGTCAATTGACCGCGTATTTCGCGGTTTTCTTATCATGATATATAATCGTGTAAATAATCAAATTCTAAAAAATATCCTAGGTATTGTTATTAAGAGAATTTGAATAAATACTTGAGTATATATCATGATGAGAAAACCACGAATTGACTTTTGGGAATATATAAATACATTCAAGTACTAAATACGTTAAAATTATGCATAAAGCTAAAGTCATTGAAATGCTTAATATTAGGTATGCGTATCACATGTTGGTACTATTTAGTATGAAATAAAATAATGAAAATTGAATCATATCTTTACTTCTTTAAATAATTGAAATTATAGTTGGACGCTATATAATTTCTTAAAATTATATATTAATGTTTTAAATAGAAACAAGTTAGTATACTTTATAGCTTTCTTGCTTATAATAATCGTTTTTAATAAATTAAGAAACATTATGGTGCAATTGTCCTTGCACTGATAAACCTTTAAATAATAACGCAATACAACATGTAAATTTTTAAATTAAATATCTTAATTTATGAAATTAAAGTTAATAAAACTTACAATTAGATTCGATATTAATCATGAATTATGAACAATTTTAGGATTATATTTAAGGATAGAAAATGTAGAACGAAGCATGCAATAAAAAACATTAGTTTAAGACAAACGATGCCGGTTGACACTGCAATAAAGGCATGAAAATATTACTTCTGAACATTTATAACACAAATACTTACATAGCTATCATTTTATCATAATACATATATATACCTATAAAAATAATTAAATTATGACGCCTTCATGGATTGAAAATATCTTTTATGGGATGATGACTAGAACTTTTATTGTACGATTTTAGTTTCCTTGTAAATTATGAATGTCTGCTTGTTCTAGAGAGGAAATGGTTATAATATGTAGATTAATGAAAGTTGACCTTTAGTTACCAACCTCAACTTTGATTCCATTTGCTCATTAAAAGGAATATGTGCGTATTCATTACATATATTAATTAATTTCCTTGTATCTCGAATTCAATTATTGGTATTTGAACAGAGCCATAAAATGATATCACATATTTTAATATTGGAAGCTAAATCAGGGTTTTGAGTCAAACTCCTAAAATTACAATTACATTACATACCTATTTGATAGCGTAGTGTTATTCAGTTTGAATGTATGTATATGAAAAGTCGAGCAAGGAGTTCAATCATAGTCAATGGTGGCATCATCATAACATAAAACGATTAATGATACATTAGTAATGAAGCTGTCAAGTGAGTGTCTCAACAAGCTCATTCTCTTCTATCTCGTATTAAAATGAAACTATGAGTAATTGGATTCATAAATTTGATTTCAAGTCCTTTGAAATTTTGACACAATTCCGAGTGAATGAGCGTAACCCAACAAAGTTTTATCATTATTTTAAATGTTAATTTTAATTTTAGATAACTGGATACTTTATGATTTTAAAGTTTAAATTAAATTAAAAAGTTTAGGGCACAAAAACTCCCAATTCTTTGAATGTGAGTGTTGAAAGATGAGGAAAGTGAAAAGTTAATCCTTTCTTACGAGAAGCAAAATTAATAAATGAATAAGAAACTTACAATTAAAAAACAATAGTGTATTAAATAATTTAAATAAAAACGAATTCTGCTTGATAATATTATTAATAAGAAACATTAATACTAATCTTAAACAAAATACTTATTGTTAGCTTGTACGAGAAGTCTGCTATTCTCTAGATATATTTAACTCGTGTATAACTCTTATAATCTAACATATCAATTTAGAGGAATACCACTTTATGTATGTATATGACAAACTTAAAATGCTAAATTATTAATACTTTAATATATATTGTATAAGATTACAGTATTGAATTGAACTACTCAAAGTATTAAAGTAATGATCATTAAAGAAGTTCGAGTCTCGACAATTTGAATAGTACTTAAGGAAGCAACATTTGAAGGCTCCTTCTAACCGCCGTCAATAATTAAGTATGTGTGTATGTTTGTAGAAGAAGAAAAAGGAGAGATGAGAATCGACATTCCTCTCTGTCCAAAACGGAGGAAAACACATCCACTTCCAAGAATCAAAAAGTGAACCGTTAAAATATCAATTTAAACTAAACTAATTTTAAAATCGAGGTTAACATGTGTAGGAAAATGATGACTAAACCCCCTTTAGAACTATTAAGAAAAGGAATAAAAAAAGAGAAAATAATAAGCCGTACAACCCGAAGTGCTTTTATTCCTCATATCCAATTAAGGGACGCGGACATTAACATGGCCATAAGTTGGGCCTGGAGAGAAATCTTGTGGTTTGCGGAGGGGAAATTACTGAACTCGATGGAAGGATTTCCTTATATACGTGCATTCACATCCATACAGCACACCGCCTCATTGCATGTCTCCAAAGGGCCATAATAATAGGTAAAAGAGGAGAGATGAAGCAAGATAAAAAGGGCTGTTGGATAAAATTAATGAAAAGTTTGGCGATTGAAAGGGAATGGGAACATATGGATTCCGTTTATTAATTAAATGGTCAACCACGCATTTGTCAAAGTGGATTTCAGCTCATCTCATTTATTTCCCGACTCTTTTTATTAACTCGACGAGCCAGGTGGGGAGAAAGGGAGAGTTCTGTGGACTCCCTCTTGATTCTCCCATATAACATATTGTCATGAAGGGAGTTTGGAGGCTAATGTGAGGGGGGCCAATTTACATTCGAGAAAAACATGAAAGAACGTGTGCATGGAAGGTGGATCTACTTATTTACTATGTTACATAGAAACGAGTCCTCTATCTCCCACCCACTGGCTTTCACTGGATTTCCCTTCCTTGAATCTCGCGTGGTGGATATGAAAAGAAATTGGACATGAGTGGCGAAGGAGGCAATAACTCCTAATGGCTTTATAAAAGCAGATCCTGCATAATTAAAGAAATCAGAAGGAAATTCCTTTCCTCTCGATGATTTTTGAGATGAGTGTAGGGTTGTCTGGGCGGACTCTAATTGACAAGCTTCCCCTGTTTCAGTCTTCTAATTTGAAGGGACTCGAGACAGAAACCATCAAGTCTTTCGAGAGGAAAAGCCAAGTATCGATTCAAATTAGCCCATGTAAATCTACACGAGCTCCTTCTTCTGCCTAATTGATCGTGAGAGAGTGAAGAAAGAAGGGAAATGAATTTGAAATGAGGAAGCTCGGCCCTCGCTCCCCAACACCGTGTCATTCCGTGTAAAAATGGAGCTCTCGAGATGAAATGGATTAACAAGCACTGCAGACTCAAAATTAAGCCTGGTAATCAGCGAGTGAAAGAGTCTTTAAAAATACTTTAATACCCCCATTACTGTGTGAGGGATTAAAAGTTGGAAGAAATGAGGCTTCGCCCCATTTCCTCACTCGATTCTTTGTAGAACCTAATTATGAAATGAGTTCATCAAGGAAGTTCCGCAGTCTTCCCCCGCCTCCTCTCCCACCTCAATCAATTTCCTTATTCATCTTTCAATTTGAGCCCCTCTTCCTGCGCCCAACTCTTTTTAATTCCCTAATTTTTAATTCCCACTCGCTCCCCTCCTATCCATGAAAACTCATCATCACCCCAAAAGGGCCTCCCTCACCACTCCCCTAGGATGAAATGAGAAACAACCTTCTTAACTTCTCTATCGCTTTCCATATTCATTTTATTCCTCAATCTCAAGTGCTCACATACGCAACATCATATGATTATTTTTTTGTGAATTCCATTATTATTATTCACATGTGAGTGAAGCGTATTTAAAGTTGAAATTTTCACTTAATATAGAATTTTTAAGTTTTTTTTAAACTTTTTTATAAGATACTAAAGATACAAGACTAATAGGATAAGACTAATAAGATAAGTTTAGTCTATGAGTCAATCAGCTCATGGCGTCGACATTCATCCTCGAGTTCCATAGTTCTGAGACTTCAACTGGCTGGGCCTCAACGGTTCTTTGATATGAGTGAGTCTCCAAGTTCTTCCTCGCAAATATCAGTTCCGCTGCATTGAATCCCAGCGCCTCCAACAGACTCATGGGTGATCGGATTCACTGGCCAGTTTAACGATCGTTTGAAATTCATCAGCTTCGTCTGATTCATGGCATTGGTCCAATCATCCTTTTAAATAAAATAAATAATAAATTTCATTGGGGATTAATGCAAGTTTAATTACGTTGAACTTCATGATGGCATTGATGTTAGTGTTGTCATGAATGTCCATTTGGATCTTGCGATTATGACAATTGGGCAACATCCGAATCTCACAATTTGACACGGCCTTGAAAAATTTTTTTTTAAATAATTAGAAAAACGTGTATAGGTATTAAATAGTATATAAACTTGAGTTTACCTTTGTCCAAGTGTATGAACGATTCCAGACATAATCAGTCTTCATGAGGCTTCTGAAAAACATTTTGTCAGTCTTGTTATCGAAACCAAGGTAAGCAGGTCAAGTCAAGCAGTCGTTGGTCAATGTGCCTAATTAAAACAATTTTAATTATTTTTTATAACTTTTAGAAATAAAAAAAATACAATGAATAAAAAGGTTCTCAAATTACAAGTATCGGTAAGTTCTATCCAGTCGAGGCGTAAAAGGAGCATGTGGGCCGAATGCCCCACTCCGAGCGTAATCCTAGGAAAGTACCAAAGCGGATTTCAAGGGTCATAAATTATGAGCCGTAAAAATGGTCTGTGGTATTAATACGTACGTTGTAAGCCGAGATTGGCGTACAAGCGTTGACATCCATGAGTCGAGTGTAAGTAGAGCGGTGCAAATTCCATTCAGGGCTATTCTTTATATCGTAATCGAATGGCAATTGTTCATAGTATTCGGCCCTATTTCATCGCGAACGAATATAATTAATTAAATGTTGAATTATATCATCGAGCCTTACAGTTTTGTAAATAATTAAATATGATAAAAATAAATATTATTCATTTTATTCATTGGAATTACCATCCAGCCTTAGCACGGGTAAATAGAGTAGTTGTTTGGCCCACAAAGAGTGTTGGCTCCAGAGAGAGTACTCATTGAACTAAGCTCATTCGCAAGCTTCAACTCCTCGAGAACAGGGGAGATGTCGGATTTATTCATTCCGCAATACATTTTAATTTAGTTAATTAAAATGACAATTTAACTTTTTAAATTCTTTTGAGATTTGAGTTTGACTTTCCAATTTATAGACGCTCCTGTGTGGCTCTATCTGGTGTTTGCCAAACCTGGCTGTTTCGCACAACCCCTTCCCTTTCAAACCTAATTGCAATGCAATATACGAATTATACCGTTATATACTTATAGATATTCAACCAAAGAACCAAACCTTACAAGGTACATATAATACACTATTTATTGTATTTATATCATATCACTTTTATTTATTTTTGTAAATAATTATAAATATTATTTTTATCTTATCGTTATGCGCTAATAGTGAGAAACATTTGAATAACTTGCTAAATATATTATTGTTCATTTTTAGATGCTTATTTTATACAAAGTTTATAGTTTAAAATTCGTTGTAGGCATAAATTATATCTAAATATAATTTTAAAAGTTCGTGATTTTTTAATAAAATAAAAAGATAAGTATAATTATGTTTTAAAGTGTATAAATGGAGAAATATTGAATATGAAGAAAGAAGAAAAGCTCATAAAAAGTTGTTACGTTAAATGTACCTATGTTCGTCTACCTTTTAGGAATCTTTGGAAAGATACCTTTAGTTGTTAGCAGCATTAAGAAGAAAAATATTTAATATTCGAGATTTACGACTCAAGATTGAGAGAAATGGTGAAGCTGGGGAGGAATGTAAGAGGTATATTAGCTTCCACAAAGAGATCTCCTTTGTAATCTCGGAAAATTGGTGAATAATGGATGGGTTTCCTGGGTTCTTCCGTCCTTTCTTCCGGATGTAATTGTGAATATTGCAACTGGTTTGCAGAGTCCCTCTCCATACTCAGAATAAAATAATGGACCACAACGGGAGCCACATCCAGGAGGAACCACAGTCCTAAAAGTCTACGTTCCTCCCTCCGCTCCCAATTCCAATTCCGACGGTGAGGCTTGGATGCTCATTGTCAGCCTTATAAGTGGTCTGAGAAGTAAATGGAGTGCTTGCTGAGGGATTCAACTCATTTGCTCCATTTCCACACGCTTCATCTGAGCCGGGAGAAAGTCCTGCTAAGACCTTTTCCATGTAAGTGGATTACTCTCCTCTCCAGATGATGAATTTCCACTCTGTCTCGCTATCTATTTCCTTCTCCGTTCTACTTATTCTCCTCTTTCTCTTCATCACGTCGAGAATATGTGTACTGAGCCAATGGACCAGATCTATCATATGTGTAATAGAATAAAACTCGGATCCAGCCCTGCTAACTATGATGTATAGGAGCCTTCGTTTTAATTTCTTTGTAATTTTAAGATTTTTCAACTATATCTCTTTGTGACTTTAGATTATTCGTCAATTCCTTTTATTAATTTGGTCCATGCGTAGTAATTACTAATTACAAATCTTCGTAACTACCTAAGTAAATTCAAATAAATAAATACAAAAAGTACGTTTACACACTTACCTAGATTTATTTTAGCATACCTACATATATAGTCGCATCTTTTATTAGTATGGAGACAATGGATATTGGTATTTGAGGGTTGAGAAATACTTGCCAATTCTGGCAAGGCAGATTCATTTATAAACCCGGATAAATTCAATAAAGGCTTTCGAGTTTAAAAGATTAAATGGCGTATTGAAATAGGGACGTAAAATGGGTAAACACAGGAGTGTATGTAGAGTGAGGGTCGTGTGTTTGTAAGCCGGAGCGTGGTGAAGAACGAGAGCGACAAGGAGGAAGAGCGACATGGACACCCTAAGAGCTTACCTACTAAATTTTAAATTAGATCTCAGATTTTGTGGGGATATCGGCCGATTTGACAGGAGTTGGGTTGGAAAATCTGGAAGAATAAAATTTTCACGAGGCTCAGTCACCAAAATGACTCGGTAAGATCGGAAACCACGACGGAAAGATACGTATATTTCTTCCTTTTCTAACCCTTGAACCAACGTCTAGTCACCTCCAAATTTCTCCATTAAGATCCACCAAACAGAGAAAGAGGTTAGAAGAAAGTTAGGAGACATCTCTTCAACCTGTCAAACTAATCTTAAAATCTTTCTTTCTTCGAATCTTCTCTTATAGTTCACTCACTTTTCTCATAATTTTTGGCTTTTACAATAGACAGACTTGTTCAAATATTAAGTCACCAAAGGAAAAGGTACAATTGGTCTGCTAATGTATTAAAAACTTAATTAACAAGGAATTAAAGTGACTTTTAGATTATACAGCTTTTCATGAAAAGCAATGTAAAGTAACTTTCGCAGCGTGTTAAAAATTTGACTTGTAAAAGTTAGAAAGTTAGAAATATAGTAATTTATTGAAATTTAGTATATATATATATAATTTATGAAGTTATTTTAGGAAATTCAATAAGGTTTTTAAGCTATATTAGTTGGTAGTGATAGTGAGTTTATTTAAGAACAAGCATATATGTATATCAGGATTAAGTTCTGATAGTTGTCCATTAATTTTCACCTCTTAGAGGTTCGGATTCCTTTGAATTATCGTTATTCAAAGTAAATGGAAGGATGAAAGATAATGAGTGAATAATTGAGGCGGAGTATGGAGGAGATGCTGAGCGAGATAAGTCTGGGATGTAAGGGGAGGCGGGCTCTTAGGGAGCGAGGGAGGTGAGTGAGTAGAAGCAGGAGGACTGAGCATCGAAGCAATTCTTCTCGCTGAAATAGCCAATTTGAGATGTAATATGCTGAAATATTAAAGAGGAGAGATATTGTAGGTATTGGGAAAAATATAGGGGCCATTTATGCGATGCGTCCCGTGTAAAAATGACTTTGGTGTAATGTTCATCAATTTGAATGGCTTGGTGAATCGCTCGTCTCGATGGTGTTGGCCATATTACAAATATCTTTCTCCTTCGCCCGTGGGTCTCGAGGGTCTCCGTTCTGGGACCAAATTATCACTGACAGACCTGCTATGCCCATCAAATCGCCCAACGAGGCCCCCTCAAACTAGTGGGGCTCTCATTATCCCCACCTACTACAAATGCCCTTCATATCCAGGCCATGAAAATTTAAACCAGGGCTCTCGAGATCTCCTAATAAGGGATGAACGAATGGAGTTTCTTTTCTCGTGCCTCCTAGCAAAGAGATAATTTTGACTTTGACGGCTCGAGCTTGACATTTGAGTCAATCTCAGAGCCAGTTCCCGACATCCTCATGGAGGACTCGAGAGGTCGGAGTAACAAATTCTCTGCCGGTCGTAATTTCCTTTTCTCTCAATCCAAGAAATCTCCCGACTCCGCCAGCTCACCTGCCTTCCTTCCATGTATATTCTCCTCTGGCGTAATGGCTGCGTAATTGAGGATGGGAGGCTGGTCGGAGGGAATTGGATTGGGGACCAAGTGGAGCTCCGAGTGAGTGAGGAGAGGGAGGAAAGTTAGTTTTCAGGTCAGTCCATGGGATTTGTGATTGGATTGGAGTGAGAAGAGAATTGCGGGTATTTGGTATTTTTGTGAGGTGGTCATCGGGAGAAGTGGCGGTGGGAGAGTCGGGGAGGCCGGGCCTTCACGATTCACCAAGGAGGAGTGCCGAGTGAAGAGAGCACATTTCCAAATGGTTCCTATAGTTAAGAAGTGCACTCACGACTCTGCCTATGGCTTTTCCTCTCTTTCTTTTCCCGGCCCCGAACTCCGCCTCGTGAATTATTAATGGCCAGATCCGCTCGAGAGAAAAACCCGGGTCCCGAAGCTTCCCTTCCCTCCACTTCCCTCTCGAATCCCTTGTCTTCCACTCACAATCCATGAAATGTCAACTGTCCAGCCTCCTACACCCAACCCGCCACTCCGCCTTGTAGCGAAAACTTGTTGAACCCCGCTAATGATCAATTACTAAATATTACTAATCTTTAAACCTTCCATTGCTCAAATACTTTCCCTATTAGCTCCCATGTAAACTTGAATTCGGAAAAAGTTTCCTATTCCTTTTCAACTTATGTACTTTGAGAAAGAATCAAATGGAAAAAAAATATGCTCTTGCTAAGTATAAAGAAAAAAATCCTTAATGGAACCTTCCATTAAGGACACAAGTTGGGGTGATCCAGAGGTTGAAATAGGAAAAAATTGATCTGAAAGGATGTTGTAGGAGATGGTGATGGAAGATTCGGATCCCTTTTTGATCTGATTAGAGCATAGAAGTGATCAATGATTCCTCCTCGCTCCCTCGTTGCACGACATCCGACCTCGAGATTCCCCTCATGGATCCCATTTGAGAAATTTACATGTCGAGACGGCGGCGGCAAGGGTTTCTTTCTTTGAGTGGATCTATGCAGAGTATCTGAGAGCGCCCAATGTTCAGACCCTTTCGCATCTCTCCAGGTATTCCCGAATCAAGAGAAATGTAAGTGAGAGGAGCAACGGAGAAAGGAAAAATGTACACACAAGTGTTGTTCCTCCTCAAATCATTCATTGTCCTCTGCGTGTATTATATAGGAAAGGAAAGCGAGCGTTTGGTGTTTGCCTTCTCCCATTCAATATTCATGAGGTCTCTTATATAATTCATTCACTTTTCGTCAAAGACACACATCTGATGACGAAAATCGGAGATCCGGAGAAAAAGCTAAATGTTTACTTAAATTCGATTGTCAAGGAGGGGAGCTCGCATTTATATACAAGTTCAAATGGAGACGAAATGAGAAATCCTTTTTTATCCTCACATGAATATAACCTCATATTCATTTAAAAAACATAATCTTGATAAGAAATGAAATGTTTGGCTATTATATAATTTAACAGTTAAATACAAATATCATTTGAAAACTTTATGGTTTTTATTCAATGGTCATTTTAAGTTTCAGTTACATAATGCTAGGTGTGCAAATGCTATTGAGGATTGAGTTCTTCACAAGTTGCAATTTAAGTCTCTTTGTCTCCTTCGGTAATTCGGTACTGTTGAAAAAATGCATATTGTTTATATTTTACATAGAGCTGATTCTTCATGTTCATTTTACTTTTTTGAGCTTTCTGGGCATTGCATGCACAATGAAATTATATGCACCTAAATACATGCTTTACAATTTAATAAAATCAATGTTAATTAATAGTTTTGTTGGTATCTTAAAAATTGTAAGGTACATAAAAGTATGTTTATACAATATTGCATTAAATAAAAGTTTTAAAAAACGTGAAGAGCAAATGAGAACCACTTGAATGAATCCAAAATCATGATTGGGACATGAAAAGATTGAGAAGATATGAAGTAAATTGCAGTTGAAGTTAGAACATTCATATTTATGCAAATAGTGGATTTTTCATTCTCCATTAGAGCGTAAAAGAGTAATATGCATGATGGTCCACCGTGACTTATTTGCTTTTCTTTCATGTATGGGTTTATGATGCCTCCCATGAAGTGGTTTCATTTCTTCCGATTATTTATTCATCTCTTTCTCTCTTCCCTCATTTACTGTATACACTTGGTCTCGAATATCTCTACCTACTTATTTCTTCATATTTTCATACTAAAATTGAACCAGAGATCCCGTTTCAAAAAAACTCCAATTTTCCCTATTTTCTTTATGTATGTAGAGTCAATGTTATTGACTCCCTTAATCCGCCTTTAATTCCGCAAAAGCTCTTTGCATTGCCCTCTCAATCTTTCATACGACGTAAACTTATGAATGTGCATTTGAGGTACTTTTATATCTCAGAGATATATGAGATAAAATTTGTCATTTATTCATTACATTTTTACTCTTTATAACATATTTTCTTTACGAAATATATAAAAAGTATTACAATAAAGGTTCAATGTAGCAAATATTTAGGTGAAAATAGATGTCGGTACATAAAATGGGATCCATCCTTTCTCATCGTAAACGCTTTCATTGTATGCCCTTTACATAACACACTTCTCATCGTAAGCCTCTTAATCGTAATGCCACTCTGATCGTGTGAACTATTTCATCGTTACACTTATCATCGTAGTGTCTTTTGTTCTTATACTATAATAATCTTATATCCTATTTAATCTTAATACATTCCTTCGTAATTTAGTAAGACAGATAATATTAAACTTGTATATACAAGACGGATTAATTATTCGTCTATTTGGAATAGAACGATGAAATGATAATGGAAGTTAGATAAGATAAAAACTATAGTATACTTGAGACGTGATGAAGGGCGGCGCGAAGTCCAAGTCCAAGCGAAATGTTAAGGTGGTGTCGCAGTGGATATCCATAAATATGTGATTAATATTTACAAATGTAAAATTGTGCTTTTTAGAATAATTAAAATATTAGATAGTGAACTTTGAAAAGTGAACCTTTAAAATGCAAATGATCATGGGTTTAAAATTTAAAATTGAATAATTCATTAGGTAAATATGTATTAATATGTAAATAATACACGATAAGAAAGGAGTAATATGAAAAGGTAATACGATTAGAATAATGTAAAAGTAATAAGAATATGGTGTAATATGAGGTAGGTCTATAATGAGAATGTCGCGCCCCAACAAAATGAATAGAAAGGTAGTATAAAAAGTATAATCATGGTATATATTTCTTAAGTAGACATCTATTGATATCTATAGATTCGCGACTTATAATCTATACTCAATCTACGGCTAAAACTACCAGATCTAATCTATATCTATATCTACAAATGTAGATTTGGAGTCGATCTAATCTATAAAATATCTACATTTACATCTATATATGTATGATTACATAGTTACATACTGATACACATTTGCGTGAATTAGAAAGCTTTTTCTAATTCACTTGATTGAAATTTCAAAGAGCTATAAAAATATATGTATTTTGATAGAGTTTAGATTGAAAACATTTACACTGTTTAATTACGTTTATTACAACATAGGTATTATATATTATTACCTATAATAGAATATTAAATAAAAAACAAAAGTGACATTCTTTATTCTTTCAAATTCAAAATAGTCGAATTGAAGACTGTTATTTAGAAGGGCATAATAAGTATGCGAGCTTACATTATTTGTTGATTCGTAATCAAAAGCTCAAATCGGAACCGTTTACTGAAATAGTGAATGACACTGCAAGTGTAAGTAAAATCACATAGGAAATATTAAATAATCGAGAACTTTCATTTTAGAATGTTCTAAAAGAATTGGGAATCCTCTAGTCGATTAACTTCTTGATAGAGATGTTTAATCAGCTAATCTAAAATTCATCGGATGGGAATGTGAAAGCACTTATGCAGTCGTTTTTTATAAGGGCAAGAATGCGTTTCATTCCTCAGCTCTAGTCGACTAAAGAGCATTAGGAGTAGACATAAAATAGGCCGTAATCGTAAGTGTAATTCTATTAAAACGTCCCTTGATCACGCAGGAGGAGAACCATGGTAGTTCTTACATCACCCAAGTCACATATTACTGTGTCCTCTGGAGGAAGAAAGAAGACCGCCAATGCAATTTGTTTATTCTATCCTTGATGAGCCATTGCGGGAGAGTTGAGGCAGTGAGGTCTGTTTGAGTCCTCAATGCCAAGACGAGCTCAGTCGCGAGTCCTTATTTGATCAAAAGAGTCACTGGGCCTATCAAACCAGCGGAAAAGAAGGGACAATTTGAAATGAATAAATTCGAGAAAGTAATCGTGACAATTGAATAGGAATGAAAAAGTAATGATGTTAACGTTGTGATTGAAAGGGGTTTCAATACCCACTCACTCTTCCCTCACGAATCCCGTGTAGAGTAGTTAACTCTTATTGAATTCCCCGGGCCAGATGATGACTCTCTTGCCTGTCTCGACTTCAAGCCGCCGATGAGCTTTATTGGGCAAATTGATACATTGGAACAAAGGGAGATAGGGTCGTAAATATTTATTTTCCCTTCGAATAATTGGGCTTATATTGAGTATCCGACTTGCACTCATTGTCAAACTCCACCAACTGCTCAAGAACCCCGCCCAAATAAGAAAAAGAAAAATGAGGACGGAGAAGATTGAAGATCAATCTGACAAGGAAATGATATGGATATGAATGTTTTAGTAGGTACCTTTTAGAAGGAATTGGAGGAGAGTCATCCTTATCTTTGCATAAATGATGGTCCATCTATTTCGAATCCGCCAAACAAACTCACCTCGACACCCCTCCAAATCCTCACTCACTCTAATTGAATATGCCACTTTGACTTTAAGCACATTCCAAACAGTTTATCTCTGCCTTCACGTCGGATTCCCTCGCTTTTCATTCGCCTCGACCATCACCAGTTTACCACTCGTTGATCTTCACCTCGACCCGCTTACAGTTAAACTATTCAAAAATTCAATAAAAAATAAGACAACTTTTCTTTATTATTAGGATCTAGACGATCGAAAAATTTAAGGCCATAAATCTTAAATTCTATTGATATGACATTATCAATTAATAAAACATTTTTAAACCTTAATGCATCTGTATAACTAAAAATTATTTTTATTGTGATTCTGAATAATAAATATACATAATCATGAATAATATGCTATATAACTTTAAATATCTATTTAATATAAATAAATATATCTATATAATATAAATAAATATATCTATATAATATAAATAAATATATCTATATAATATAAATTTAATATAAAATTTAATATAAAGAAAGCTAATTTAGTTTGGTACATTTATTGAAGGATAGATGAGATAACTTTTAAGAAGAGAAAATCAGATTTTTAAAGCTGGTATACCAATAGAAAAAGTATTATGAAATAGCATGATTTCAAAAGTAGATCCTAGGAACCGTTATTTGATGCTCGAGTCATCAATGCCACCTCACGAATTTATCTAAAGCCAGGGGAGGTTGCTTTCTCCTCGAAAGAGTTCAATACTAGTGCAAGATTCGGATTTCAAGTTTGCTCTCACGATGAGGGAACTAATGTTTCACTATGTATCTACTATTCTTTACTCATATGTTAAATATATGCCTGTGATAGACAGCGCTTGTTAGAAAAACTAAAATGTTAGCAAAATCATATGTTAGGTAATAGAAAACTAGAAAATCTACCATATTACTTGATGATAATATATCATAAGAACATCAATTAATCAGGATGAACCTGACTGCACTTATTTACAATACATTTTCGACTGATGGGTCTCATTTACCCATAAATAATTTTTTTGGAGAAACGTTATCCTTTGCCCTTTCTCAACACCATACCTTTCTACTTAGGTATGCATGTTCTTAAGAGATATAAAATTGAGATTCTTTAGTATTTTTAGGTTCTGTGTCCTACATAATCCTACACACCCTCTTGTTCTCACCTCAAAAATACCTAAGTAAATTACAGTTCTTTCAAAGAAGTATCCGACGAAGATTTTGTTTCTCATGTTTCTCATTTAATCCTCATTGTCTCAATACCCCAATTAAGTAAGTTTACCTAACAAGCAATGGATTGTAAGTAAATTCATCTGCAGGGGATCAATATTTACTTTTCCTTTGAATACTTTTTTAAGTAAAGATTAAAATATCTTCTTTTGCGTTCTAATTTTTCCCTTTGACCAATCAAATACTTTATATTTTTCAATTGTACAAAGCAATAAAAGTTATAGAAATGGAAAAACAGAACAACATGTGATTATACTATATAGCGAGTCGTATAAATAAACATACTTTTGATGTATACAATGTATTTATGTACAATATGCAC
Source organism: Neelides sp. FZ-2019 (assembly GCA_009869795.1). NCBI lineage: Eukaryota > Metazoa > Arthropoda > Collembola > Neelipleona > Neelidae > Neelides > Neelides sp. FZ-2019. The sequence continues at coordinate 15,067 of VJMY01000353.1, read as the reverse complement.
AGGTAATATAAACTACATATCAAAATCAAATATCCATTAGGTTCGCTTCCACATAAAAGACCAACTTAACACAAATTAGAATGAGGTGAAATCATTGAGCCTTTAATAATTAAGCGCGAAGAACAAGAACTCTACTAGATCTATTTATTAATGGATCTATAGTCAAATAATCTATCTTCAGTGTGATTCTTATTGACGCTCAATTCAAATCAATCTGAATTGAGAATATTTACACTACAGATTTGTCATAATCGCTCAAGAGAAGACATGATAATATATATTTATATTATTATGTGTCATTCGCGTTTAATTAATATAGATACATATAGCATTAAATAAAGTTAAAATTATTTGCATTTAATTAATTTAAATCTGTTGAATAAATGTTTCAGTGAATCTTACTCATTCATGATGAAAATTTAATAACACGGTTATGAAAAGCAGGAAAAAGATTAAAGAAATATGTACTTTATAATATAGCTACTGTTATAATAATAACTATATAGGTGAGTTTAAAAACACGACAAATATTTAAAGATAAAGGTAGGAAAATACAAATAGGAGAATACGTGAATACCTACTATACTTTTATCCTACTACCATATACATATACTTCTGCTATATTATATATTAGGTATGGACACACTATATTTCAGATATATTTATAGTTATATGAATATAAAATTGTAAACATGGGTAAACGTAATATGAAACCAAATTTTCTCTTTCGAAACTTTCCATATTGTTACTTGATCAAAACGCGAACGAGTTTCTGCGTAGTTTTGAGATCTTTTCTGTTATGACCTCTTTTTGGATTCTATAAGATTAACATGGAAATTGTAAAAAACAAATTGTTTGATTGAGGTAACACCCACTCTGAAACCAATACAATCAATTGTATTGTGCTCCAATTGAGTATATTTTTTATTATTATTTGCAATACTTGTAGATATTTATATTGATGATAGGATCTTTCTAGTTTTAATCTGTATCGTTCCCAATTATAAATTTACATTTTGTGCGCAACAAGACTTTGATGAATGTTTTATTTTGAGATACATATACAAAACATTGAATGTGTTTTGAATCTAACAATAAGAATTTTACTTCGCATTTTTATTAATTTATTTCCCTATACATTCTATATGAAAATGAAATCCCCATATAATCATCCAGTATGCAATATGTATATATCTATGAAGGTGAACAGGAAGAAAACCAATTAAAATCTTTGATTAAAAATAATCTCAGTAGCTTATCTTAAGGTGAGAGAGGTTAGTTAGAAATTGAATTTGAAAATAGAATGCTCTCCTATCTGGTCCTGAACCTTCATTCAAAAAGGAAAATAACGATGTTCAGTTTGAGCCTCTAATTTGATTTTTGTCTATGAGAGGACCTTTGTGGGAAATTGTTAGTGGTAATGGATCTCTTGTTTGCTCAACTGTCGGCTAACAACCAATTCAACTCTTTCGCCAATCCTCACTAAAAGACACAACTTCCTTCCCTGGCTATTTGCTCTCACACGTCAACCTCCAAACAAACATCAGTTTCCATTTTATATGAACACATCTTTCTATTCTTCAATGTCTGACTCATGGAAGTTTTTCATAATTCATTATACTACTTAAGCTCGCTTTCAGATCAAACACCATTTTCTAAACAAAAGGTCATTTTTAATTAAGTTATCATTAATTGATCATTTTTAAATGTTTATTTTTATTTATTTACCTATAATGACATTATAGGAGAAATGTAATTAGTTAGATACATAGCCTAAAGGCATATGGTATTTTATTTATATTATGTATTATCATTTTATTCAAGAATTTGAATAGTTGAATTTTAAGGTATTCCTTGTCCCAAGTTCATAATTCATAAACCGTATTTATAACTTGTAACGATCAAACAAAAAATACATCATTCATGTGTATGCTTAAAGTACATATACCTAAAGTCCTCATCATTTTCCTGTCATTTTTTCACTTATTGTTGATTCATCTCCAATCTCCACTTTCCATGTTTTCCAAAGTATTTCTTTAAATTGAGCTTTTTCATATTAATAAAGGAAATAGAACTATAGAACACTTACCTACTCACAGCCACAACAGGCGTCCAAGAGTATTTTAACTACAGAAAACTTTTTAGATAATAGGAACATCTAATAAATAAAATCTAAATACTTTAAATGCGTACAAAAACATTTTAAATGTCATACTCATATTGTTATGAGGATATATTTATTGAATAAACTAGATGTATCACAAATGGAATATTTATCATTTCATTAAAATTGCTTAAATGTCAAAATATACATTTAATATGCAGTAGATACAACATGCTCTATGGAATATTAATCCTTTATTTATTATAAAATATTTTATATAAGTACCTACATAACTAATATTTACATATTATTCATCATTAACCTTTCTCCTACTTTCTCCGCAATTTCCATTACTCTGGAGCGTATATATTTACTTATGAATATACTTAAATATTATGTACCTACATCTATAAGTTGAAAACATGTGGATGAGTTAAGTAGTGTAAAGTATTACTTATATTTGAGTGAATGTTTTAATGGAAAACCAAATGTCAATTAATGCTCTCATTCTAAAAGCGTTTGAGTGTCCAGTGGGTGTATGTCCTCTTAAGATTGCAATACGTAGATAATTGACGAAGGGAAGACGAACGGAGAATGCAAAAGGGAAAAGCGATAAGGGGGAGGAGATTCTCTGACCAACTCACCTACGTCCGAGGTGAATGTTATATAGCAAGTAATGAAAAGATATGATGCAGGGTCGCGTGGTAAATTGATGGCGGATTCGCAGGGACCACCTGTCTCGTCTTGGACCGACGCTCTTCACCCCGAAGAAAGTATAAAAAGGGGATGTGGGAGCGAAGGGCGAAGCCCGGTGACTCAATCTCTCAACACCACCAACACTTCTCACCTCTCTTTCAATTTCTCCACTCAGGTTGACGAGGATGGCTAAGGAAGTTCTGGCAGTCGTGGCGGGGGTTCTCCTCTCTTTCGCCTTCTCCGTGGCGGCTTTCCCTCTTGAGGGCGGCCAGCAACATCTTTTCACAGACTCAACTGCTCCAAAGGTTTACCCGCTCGGCCAAAACGTCGAAAGCAGGTGAACTCCGCTGTTTGACTCACAAATTAAAACGTCAACTTCCATCCTTGCTTCCTCGCAACTTGGGGTTGGCTCATTTTAAACGAAATTAAACTTTACAATTCTCATTAAACAACAATTTAACTCCTACTGCGAGCAGTTTTAATGAAGAAAACTCCTCAGGTCTCGATTTTCATTTTATAGGAATAGGGAAATACATATTCAAGATTACTTATAATATTACACTTAAATGTAATACAATTTTCAAATCTTTTTGCCTCGACTCGAGATATTAAAACTAACAGAATGACCAACAAACGTATAAAAATATTAATTCTTCAAATTTTATTCATAATTGAGAATTAATTTATTCGAAAGTACAAGGAATTCATCATAAACCTACTCCATACTTTTTTTTTTATCTAAAATGAAATTTAAAAAGATTTCACATCTACAGTGTGAACACTTAGTCCATACCCAACGATTCTATATTTTTAGAAGAGAAAAAGTTCAAGGCATATTATTTCTTATGTGGCGCTCTTTAGCCTTTAATAAAACTATGGGGCAAATCTGAATTGTTTGGGTAGGGACTAAGTGTTCTCTCTGTAGTAAGCTGATTCCGAAACAAATATCGAATAACGGAATTTTAGATAAAGTTAAACATCCTTTGAATTTACACGATATTTAAAATATAAAGAAATATTTTCATTAGGAGTTAATACTGGAAATAAGTTTACAAATCTGAGTACATTGTTTTTTCATAAATATTTATTAAATTCTTTATTATATTGCAGGAATAAACAAATTGATTTATTTTTCTTATAATAATGTTCATTTTATTTAATTTATTCTTTTGACCTAAAATTAATTTGAAAATCAAATGAAAATCGAATGTTCGACAAAGCTTAAAATGAGAATTTAGCTTTATTTGAGCATTTGAAAAGAGAAAACAAAAGTATGTTCATTTTGACTCAATTTCAAATATTTTGTAGTGCAAAGAGATACCTTTTTATAAAATTCCATTTCAACCTTTTAGTCTAGATTGTAATTTAACAAAGTATATTGGTCTGTCAGAGAAGAACAGGTTGGTAAAGAGCTCATATTAATACTTAACCCGCATAAATTGAAAAAGATGAGTTATGAATTCATGAAAGGAATTTTTTTCGTGTTTCCATTTTAACTATTTCAATTTGCCCCAGACGCTCATCTTTCACTTTGTTCTTGTTCACAATGTTCACATGCAATTTCAGGTTAAGAAAATATACGTTTAGTTGCAATATTCTATTTCCTAATTTAAACAATTTACATTTATGATACAACATTAAACTTTTAAAAATCGGGATTTTTGACCACCCCCCTCCCCATGTGATGCTCTATACCTACAACATTAAGCGTGAAAAAAACCTGGACCCTACACCCTCCCCCTCAAGCGTCACGAGATTTGTGTACGTTCCCTAACACAATATATGGTAGGTATTTATATTACAAATTTTTGTAAACTACTAATGGATCGAAAGGGAATAGTCAAAATCTATCTTCGCTGTAAAATTATTTTAATATCCTTTCAATAAAACCTGGCACTTATTATTAATTTTATAGTTTAATTTCCTTAATTCTTCAAACATGTTTTTTATGAATTCCTCAGAATCCTTTCATTTCCATTCATCTCTGTTCATTTAGCGATAGCTTGACCAATGTTATAAGAACTTCAGAAGTTGAAGATAAAGCAAAATTTTTCCAACACATGCCGTGAGCTAGTGCCGATCGCGAAGGTCTTTGTTCCATCCATAGCTGTTACCCCGTCTAACTAGTCATTTCGTTTCTCCTTCAAACTGAAGAGCCTCAAAGAAGTGAATTCTTTTCATATTACTAGTCAAGCCTCAAGGGACTTGAATATTTGCGTGTCAAGACCAAAGTCGCTGCCGCGCCTTCTTCAATCAGGATCAAAAGCTTTCTTTTATGACCAAAGATTCGAATCCCGCCAAAAGCGTCGATGAGAATAATGAGAATTTGATTAATTTTTAGGAATTCAAACAATTAAAATAGGTTCTTTGATTAGATGATAAGTATATGTATTCTAATCAGCTACATAATTCATTTATGCGAACTTGTGTATATATTTGTGAACTATATTTCTATTATAATTAAACATGATCTTACGGACATAAGTATCAAAGGGTGATAGGTATACTTATTATCTACTAATATATAATACTAATCACATTGAGTTCGTTGGTAGCTTATTAAATAGGTTAAGTTAGCTATGAATCTAGCTATTTAACCACTCCAGGCCTAAAAATATTAAAAGTTGAAATGCATATGTTCCAAATTGAAGAAACACACTAGAAAGATTAATTAATTTAAATACAAGTCTTTGCATGCCACAGATTCATCCGTATATAAATAGCAAGAGATTTTATAGAATCAGCCTACTTGAATTGGACCGTGAAATTGCCTCTTAATCTATTAAAATAACAAATTTATCTTCCTACTCATTCTCAACAATTACTGTTTGATAAAAATTGCTCTCCATATGCAGTCTTATAAAACTCACATTCTTCTTATTCCTGTATGCAACTACATACACATCTACTCTCAAAAGTCTAAGAAAATAATCAATTGACTTAATGACTTGTTTAATAAGATAAAAAACCGGTGGTCTTTTTTAAAATACAATTATTCAAATAAACTCAGGGTGTTGGCCAAACTGATGCTCCTTTCTGCACTCGAGAACATGAGGAAACCACAGTGGAATGGAAATGAACAACCAAAGATGTAAGGCTTTTCATTTAAGTTTTATTTAATCTTTGATAACTTAATATAAGCTTATATACATATGTATGTATGTGTTTGCCCTCAAGTCAACAATTTTTCATTCTTTCATGCATACCAATTTGCTTTCCTTGGCACGTTGGAGCATATGCCCCTTTATATATAAGTCTAAGACTCTCCATTACCCTTCTTTGAAATTATTTTATTAAAAAAGAGCATATTTTAAGTAGTTAAAAATGATTAAAAAGTCGTCCGTCTATTTCCGCATCTTCGAAATAAAATTATTTAAAATAAAATTAAATAAAATGATATTATATAAATATAAAAATGGTTCGACAGTATTTTGGTCGCAATTAGTAATAATATATATATTCACTTGATAGTTTCATCCTATTCCAATCTAATGCCTAATTATCACAGCATTTAAATTTTAGACATAATTATCATCAATTTCATTTGAATCAAGTTCAAGATTATCTAAATCTACGATAAATGCTGAATCTTCATTAACTTCTAAGACTTCTACATTAGTTAAATCTCTTTCAAATAAACTAGATTCTTTTAATAATTGTGTGATTTCAGCAGGTAAAGCTAATTTTTTTATTATATTTTTGTAAAAACGTTGTATTTTTCCTATAAATGTATATACATATTCTGCTAGTCATATTTATATAATAGCTCCACCCATGAGCCCTCCCCTATCACTCGTTCTCGTTCCATCGTGCTTGATAGAAAAATCTTAATAAAAAGATGCTGGCATATTACTATACATAAATATTAATTTTAATATTTTCTACCGTGGATAGACGAGATTTCTTTAGGTAAATAAATTGAGATTTCAATTTATTCGCCCTTTCTTCATGCTTTTATGTGTTTATCGGTAAATTGATGAATATTACTTTTATTATTACTCTGTTTAAATACCTTCATGTTTATCGATAAGCAATGTTTCACTGTGATATTATGAGTGACATGTGGCATGTCAAATAAACAATATATGAAGACTCTTTCAAATGGTTTTCATAAAAAGCGTTTCTAAATATTCATGAATGTCGAAACTTTATATCAGCCGAGGTAACAAACTTGCTGAATTTTTAGATACAAAATCCTTGGATTCAAAGTGAAAAAAGCGGTAAATGGATGAGGAAAAATGTTTCTTCACTCACAATCGACGTCACTCTTCCTTACTTATAAGACTCTCAATGACAAAATGACAAACTCAAATTGATCGAATAAGTAAATATGAAATAAAGTAGATTTCCTTCTCTCAATCCTATTGATTTTAAGTCATCCACCATAACGAATCTTTTCGATCCATTTCTTATTCAAACTTACAATACAATAATAAGTAAAACTATGACTATAAATGGTAAAGTGCTTACATTGAATATAATGGTGGTGATTACATCCTACATTGTCCCTGTTGATAACTTGTAGACTATAATTAATTGTATTTTGAACATACACATAAGCAGCGATAATCGACATAAGTTAGTAATAAGAAGTAAATGCTTAACTTTAGACTTACATAAATTTTGTAATAAATATTTGCATTAAGTTTCTCACCTATGATTTCTCATTTTTTTAACGTCCACGTCAGTAAAATAATCAGCTATGGATTAATTAAATTATGTTTTGAGTTCCTCTTAAAAACAACATACATATACTGATTAAGTCATGCACATAACCTATGTACATTAAATTCTATTGCCTTCAGTAGTGGAACCAATAGAAGGGACTTTAATTTTTTTTATGCTAAAATGAATCTGAATAAGAAATAAAAATTGAAGCTCATTAGAGTGTTTTATGAATATTTATTCAGACTCTTAACATCAAGAGCTCAATTTCTGAATGATGAAGTTTAGTCAAGCCTGAGTCCAATTAAATATAAAAGATTGATTAGAAGATCATTCTAGCGTGTAATTTTATTTCCTCGCCCAATTGACTTGCTTTGCTCTTTAATCAAATTCAGCTTTATGTTGAGATTTTCAATTTCCAAACTGTTTGATTTGCCTTCTCATAACAATATCTAAAATCGTTTAACATAGTAAATCCAATATCATAAGTTAACAATTTCAAAAAGTAGTGTCAAAAACAAAAAATTGCATTTTAATTAAGTTTAATCAATATAACGTAAATTTTTTTAGGTAAAAATAGATTATTATTACATATATATATATAATAATAAATTACAAATTCAACAATAACAAAAGGATTATGAAACAAAATATAAGCTTTCAATGACATTTAATTGCAAAATAATTAAATTTTCCATATTTCATTTCACGTTTTTACTAATCAGTGTAATCAATCATATCTAAAAAAAATATATTATCCATGTTGTCACAAACTCATAAATTAATGTAAATATTCCAAAATTGTAAATAATGATTTATTTGTTAAAAGGAAACGAACGTGTTTGTTGAACGCTGGCCTGTCTCATTCTTGCGATTATCGAGATGTTCTCACGGCCATCGACGAAGGAAAATACTTGGGCTCTGACCTCACCCCTGGTAGAAAATGACCGGACAGCCTCCAGAGCCCGTAGTTACACTCTACGCTTTCCTAATTAATTAATGGCCGGCCGACCTCATTCTTGCAGCTTCTTCTTCAACCCTAAATATTATATTCCATTTAGACAAATTGCATTCACTCCATTCCGTTGACTAAATGTACGTGTGTAAAGTCACTATGTATTTCAGGCGCCGATAAAAATCCTTCTTTGAATCTTAATTTTCAACTTCACATTATTTTTTAATATATTTAATTTAAATATATATCATATACATTCATACACATGATTATATATATGTGAATATTCACTATCTATAATAAATTAGAATGATCATAGTAAAAAATACTGCACGACTACACCTATATATTTGATTAAGATACTTTTATTCACAATAATGTATTGTTATTGATAGCTTTAATAAAAGTGATTTATAAAATTCTACCATTTAGTAAAATGTTAGTAGAAAAATAGGAAATCTAGGAATCATCGGTGAATGTTAAATATGTATGTGCATAGATACAATTAGAATAATATATGATGCATACATATATTATAGAGAGAAATACGGAGGAGTTTTAACGAGAGCCGCTGAATGTCCTAAAAATGTATTAAGGATCTAGATTGTGGAAATGAGGAGTTTAACAAAAAGTAAGACACTTTCAAATTGGCGGAATCAGTCGGGTTCGAGTGGATGAGAAGAAAAGTCGCCTTAATAAACCTTTCTGCACTTAACTTCTTTTAACTCTGACATAACGAGAAGAAAAGAACATCAGATAAAGACTTCTCCAAGTCTTTACTAATGATCCGACGAGAGAGGTTTTCTTCGCCGGAGAATCCCCTCTTAATTGGGAATGATAACATTTGTTGATAAGCCTAGTATATGAGATAACTATACTATAATTTCCTAGTCTTGTAATATCACTACAGATAATGAAATACAAAAAATAATAATATGTAATTAAAAAATACTAGAAAATTGAATTAATTGTTAACAATTTAAAATAGTAAAATGTGCTTTTGGCTTACAGCTATAGCTTGCAATTAGTTTATTAAATAGTTCATATTATAATGTATAATTTAGATTAAAACTTGATAGATTGTTGAATTGAAAATATGAATCAATATTGCAACTTACTTTGAGCACAAATGTAGGGATTAGTTATTGAATCTCGTAATTAACGCCTGGAGTTATATGAGTAGAAGTAGTCAGAATGACATTTCATTAGTGATATAGATAATTTTTAAGATTATTCCTAATACTAATTTATTACTTTATAGTGAATGTATACTAAAAAGTAAAAAAAAAGTTACGCACGAGAATTTCTTCACGTAAATAAGATAGAGATGTGATTGCAAATAGATAAACCTAGTACAATTATAGCTACCTCTTAATCCTTAAAGGCGAAAAGAACAAAGTTTAGAGATAAAGAATGAATCGATTAGAAGTAGAATTTCCAATTGACATTCACGTTTAATGAACATTTCTTAAGTTGGTAAGTATATCATACTTGCATGTTAGTAGCATTTTACTCGATTTGCCCTCCTCATCTCGCTTTACTGCTTCATTCTGCCAACTTTCTCTCCTCACCTTGAAGAATTGAAAAGAAATAGATTGTACAATTACGAATGTCCTACCGTATATTCTTATTCGATTAAAAAATGAAGAGAATGACCATGCAATTTATTTTCTGCTCACTCTGTTGTTTCATTCAAGTAATAAAAGACCTCCTTTCGGGCTCAATCCATTGAACATACATATGATAGGCATGGAGGTCGAGTCGTTGGGTATCGTGAGTTTCTAGGGCAGAAGTTGTGGTATTAAATGGTTCCCTTGATGCGAGTGGGCGGCTCACCTTTCCCCCCACCGCAAATCCTTCGAAAGAGACGACGGGGCGGCGGGTTTTGACGAATAAATGTTCCAGCCAATGTACACACAAGGTCCTTATTACTATTACAAAGAGAAACAGATCCAGGACTTTGATTTCCCTTGTGACTTTCCCCAGTCCTCCTTCATCCGTCAAGTCGTCATGGAGAGACGCTACAATCATCATCATATTTTAATCATAAAAGCCGTCGTTAGGCAGGCATAAGTTCCATCGGGGTCTGGATGGATATTACTTCCTTTACAACGAACTTAAAAGAAAATCAATTTGAGCAAGACTATTTTCCTCAAAAGGTAAAACTGTCGAATGTTGAGAAAAAGTGGCTTTCTCTTTCATCTCAACTTAAAGGCCGTTTTTTCGTCCGACTTCCCTCTTACTCTCCTTACATCAACAAGAAGGAATGAAAGGGAATCAAAGAAGCAGGGATTTCCTTTTAAATGGGGACAGATGAGCCTGTGAAGCGAATTGAGATTCCTCCTCTGGACTCGTCCTACATTTCCCCTCATCCCACTTGCATAGATGTTCCTACTTGAGACGCAACCCTACGACGCAATTTTACACTCCCAAAGCCCCGGCGTCATAGGACCGAGCCGCCGGACAGATCAATAAACTCAGTCCTTAGTTACTCATTCGATCAACGAACCACACTACTTTGGACACATTATAATTCTATTCTTTTTTATTACCACCAACGAGCGACCATTGTGGCAAAGATGGGTAATGCGAGTTTATTCATTCTCTCCATTTCACATCTTTTCCCATGCTTTTGGCCCAATAGTTTGTTCAAAGAAAATCATAATCTTATTCTCAAATCCCGAATCATTTATAAGCATGTGTATTGGCAGGCTATACACTAATATATATGCACTAATTTATCCTAGGATAAGTTAATGGAAAGTTCAATGTTTAATGGGAGGAATTGAATTAGGCAAAATATGCAAGGCAGTTTTGGGACTTATTTTGAGCCTGGGTCTCATCGGCGAAAATGGGGTGGAGTCGAAAATCAGCTGTTACGTCTGTTCTTGGTCCAATTCTTCTAAACAGGATCCGAAATTAATAGATACTTGTTCTACCAACAACTTCAATCCCGAAATGGCCAAAATTGTAAAATGCGATGGCGGATGCGAAAGCATTAAAATTCGAAACTCGCCAAATGAAAGTTTGTATTTTTTCAAGTTTATCATACTATAAGTCTTAAAAGTTATACTTCTACCATTTAATGCAAGACAATCAAGATATGTAACGGAGTGTGGAGAGACTTATAAATACAGAAATGTACATATTATAAGACATTGAAACTATTTGTATCTTTGCGCACATTGCTTATGAGCATTGAAAATTAAATATTCCTTTACAATGCCAATTACGCCAATTCTCAAGGAATTTTTGCTCAGACAATAATTTTAAACAAAAAGACTTGTAGTTTATAAACTTTATTAAGACTGATTCATGACTCATGACCGTGACGTGTATATACCAAAATATAACCAACTCTTTCTTCCTGATTTGTATATGTAAACGTAAAGTAATAGGTGCGAATGAACAATGCTACAATGGTTTCTTATGTATTACACTATTACCATTAGATCACCACATTTTGTATCATTCAGCATCATGTTATGTTCTGTAATATTTAATATTCGACAGAGACATATGTGCCTAATTTATGACTTTATTAAAACTATCTTTATACATTAAAAATATGTTTTATGTTTCAGAGTTCACAAATTTCTATCGAAATTGTTTGGAGAAAGGCGGACAGAACATTAAAGACACGTGTGTGGGAATCAAGCACAAGACTCATTTTGAAGTAAAATGTACTTGTCTGACTGACTACTGCAATCGAGGTACTGGCAATGGGTCATCTTTATTAGTTTTTCTTTTTGCTCCAATATTTTTTCTTCGACTTGTATAGAGAGAATAGAGATCCCTCAAACACTCTCAATTTCAGTGATTCTCAAATTCTCTCTTCTTTCATTGAAAATTTCTTTTTAAGTTGAAACTTAACATTAGTATGGTTTTACAAATACATAAATTAATAATATACTAAGTACTAAAAACAACTCTATTGAACATAAACATGTAATGTAATAATCAGTGATTGGGTCATTTACTAAGATGATGATTTCTCCCTTTGATGTCTTCTACTTCAATCTTCGTCTTCTGTGCTATAACCACTCAATCTTTCATGCATATTTCACGGTATTAGAATGACTACAAATAAACTAATAAGCAGTAAAAATTATACATAGGAAACTTAAACCTAAAATTCAGCGCTCCAATTTAGTTAGCAATTAGCCAAAGGTATAAAAGGTATTATTCACAATATCAAAGCTACACAATAAAAGAATAAAACGCAATAGCGATGGTTTTAATAAGTTACACTACAAGTTACGAAAGTTTAGAATTTTATTTATTTTTCAGTTCATTATTCATCATTAGATAATTATTTTCACTTTATATTAGATTATATAATATATTTATACAATATTTTTGAATTGAAGAATTCTAGCACTTATCATATTTTACCTTTTTAAAAGAAAATACGTATAGGTATTCAATATATGTATCTGCTATATACTTACTAGGTATTCATACAATCAAAATCTGTGTTAGTACATATAGTTAGTAAGGAGCAAAGATTAAACAATAGAAAATTAAATCACTAAAATCTTTAATTAGAACTTCTATATACATAAATCATTGTGTAAGTATATACAGTTAAAATAAGCTGATTATATTAGAAAATAAATAATATCAAAAGAATTTGATTCTTAAGATACATTCATAGCAGATATTATTACAAAGTGTTTGGGTTAGCTTTTATTAGTAACTTATGCAAAATCTAATTTGCGTTTTTAACAATCCACACAAGCATAATACAATATACCAAAAAAATTATAAAGTCAAATCTAAATTTCGCTGATATTTTTATCGCGAATGTAGTATGATAATGATAAACCAAAAAAATCTTGAGTACAAATTCAATTTCGTACCTACTATGTATGTCATATAATTTATAAATATAAGAAGTACAAATGATGCACACTATTATTTACTCAATTATACTTAATACTTATAGGTATTAGATTAAACATTTAAATATTTATAATTTGAAGTCATAGATAGCATAGTACCTATATTATATCTAATCACTATGAATCTGTAAAATTTTCAATGCATTTAAAATATTTAATTATTATTTAATTATTAATTATATTTTTATTCCAATATTCTTTCCTTGCTGGATGCAATATATAGGTATATATATATATTATATATTATGTAGATTTTCAATTATAATTTATAATAAGATTTTACCAACAAAAAATAAGGAAAAATAAGAAAGAATATACCAGAGCGTTTTCGTAAATTTACTTCATTGTAAATAGGCACATCTTAATTGTTAAAGATGTTGAATGTTGAACACAATCAACTAACTCTCCTTTTACTTTCTTTTCAATTAAGTATGAACCAACCCAAATTTGATTTTTTATGCTAATGAACATGACACTCAATTAATAGACAAGAAATGTGATTTATATATAATATATATATAAATATAATAAATACTTTGGTACGAATAGGGATCAATTGTATTAAAGAACATTTACGATAGCTCTGGCAGCTTTAATTAGGTACATATTATAATATACGTATGTATATATACATACATATATTATCTATTTACTATTTACATAGATAGTTTTTTTATGAAATCTATAAAAGAGTAGTTATAGAAGGTGAATTAATGTGCTACAATTACAAATACAATAGGTGCAGCTTTAGTACCTCTATTAGATTTCAAAATAGTCAATAATAAATCTTTTCGATCCCATTTATCTTAAACAACTCACGAATTACATTCATAAAAGAGCGCGTCAATTGAAGCCAATTTCAATACAAACACAATTGCCTTAAAAACACTTTTTATAGATGGGTATCAAAGAGCAGAGGTGCATCCAGTCCTTTCGAATATGCACTAGTGATAATAATTATGTATCTACCACTATGAATTAAATGAGTAGAGTAGACTTGACACTTATGAGATTAAAAATAGTCCATTCGCATTAGTCATACAGGTATAGGTGCATAAATGAAAATTGTAGTGTATTATTACAAGTGGATATACCTATGTACATTAATAAATCGAGAATCGCAAATATATTTAATTACACAATATTATCTATTGAGCAATTGAAAAGTATTAAATGAAATTTAAAGATTGTGACAACTTTAAAAAAATCTACTTTAAAAATTGTATCAACTTTAAAAAATTAAACTTCTCAAGTTTCGCTAAACACGCTTAAAAGGGTGAAGCATCGATATTTACTTAGAGCCAGTGCCCCATTGTATTTATGACTTCGGATATTGTAAATTTTACTAATAGCAATCAACCTATTAGATTATACCTTTACGTAATTACCTTAAATCTGTTACAATGTTCACTCAACAGATAATAAAATTATAAATCAAATGAGCAATTTTTTTCATACAAATTATAAATCATAACATCAATTACTTTTTACTTTAATAAAATCATATCTTAGTTAGATTCAAAATCATTTTTAACCAGATATTTATTTGTTATTTGCAATGCATATCACATTTCATTATTATAAAATAAATGGTTAACAAAATACAAATAGGTAGGTATATGTATATACTCCCTGTTCGCTGGAGGAAAAAGGTTACAACCCACATCCAAATATGCCTACTGAGTCAGTCTGATACTATTGAGTGTAGTTTTTCAGAATATGTCTAAATGCATTAAAAGCTTT